>LR749745.1:1122443-1199793 GCA_902729485.2 Mus minutoides
TGTAGGGAGCCATTCAACCGCTCTTTAAAGACGGCATCGACCGATTCAGCTGTTCTGGCATAAACGACTCTTAAATTGGCATTAGGCAGTGTCAGCTGTTGTTTGATCTTGAGCCCGAGAATACCTGGTGTAGTCACGCGAGAGCCACGAGGCAGCACGGTGATTGGCCAGGACAGGGTATAAATAGGCTGCTCGCAGTGGGGCCATTTGCCATTTGCCATCATGCTCTGCTAAGCTGTAAGTGCATCAAGTTCCTGAGTAAACCGGTGGGGAAGAAACCTGTTTGTCTTGTGTCTTATTCCCACTGGACGGGGACGGCGCACGACAAGGAAGAACTCCAGAACCATGTGGAAGGAGAGCAGTGTGGACAGATCACAGGATATTGACTGCAGTGGCTGCTCGAGGCCCCTGTGTGTAGCAGGCAGATACTGGTGACCAGAGTAGCCCCAGGCCAACCAGCTGTGCTGATCGACTTTCCTAGACCAATATCCCAGGCCTAGTCTGATGATGAGAAGCAGATTTGCCAGCTGGAAGCAGAATCATTGTAAGGAAGAGCCCAGGGGCCAACACAAGGCAAGGGCCTGCTCCGGGCTCAGTGGTGCTGAGGACAGAGAAGGTCCTTCCTGGCAATCAGAGCTGAGGTTGTTCCTGCTCCACTCCCACACACACACACCCACACACACAGCAGAGCTGTCTTTTGGCACTAAACACCAATAACACTGAGAGCAAAGGAAGAACAAGGCTATGAATGTTCCTCTGGGCAGCCCGGGCAGACTTGAATGTGTTCTATTTTTATCCAGGAGTGCTGTGCTCTGCACTGTAAGGGAGAGGCTCGTTTTTTACACAGGGAGGAAGTCTTGGTCATGGGTTGGCTCTGAAAGAAAAGGTCAGGGTCTCATGGTATGTATGTACATACATGTGTGCACGTGTAAGCACCCTGTGCTCACAGGTGTGCATGTGTGAGCACCTTGTGCATACATGTGTGCATGTGTGAGCACCTTGTGCATACATGTGTGCATGTATGAGCATCCTTTGCATACAGGTGTGCATGTGTGAGTACCCTGTGCATACAGATGTGCATATGTGAGTACCATGTATATACCATATACATGTGTGAACACCTTGTGCATACAGGTATGCATGTATGAACACCATGTAGAAACAGGTGTGCATGTTTGAGTACCATGTGCATATATGTGTGCATGTGTGAGCACCCTGTGCATACAGGTATGCATGTGTGAGTACCATGTACATACAGGTGTGCATGTGTGAACACCTTCTGCATACAGGTGTGCATGTGTGAACACCTTGTGCATACAGGTGTGCATGTGTGAGTACCATGTGCATACAGGTGTGCATGTGTGAGCACCCTGTGCATACAGGTATGCATGTGTGAGTACCATGTGCATACAGGTGTGCATGTGTGAGCACCTTGTGCATACAGGTGTGCATGTGTGAGCACCTTGTGCATACAGGTGTGCATGTGTGAGCACTTTGTGCATACAGGTGTGCATGTTTGAATACCATGTGCATATAGGTGTGCATGTGTGAGCACCTTGTGCATACAGGTATACATGTGTGAGCACCTTGTACATACAGGTATGCATGTGTGAGTACCATGTGCATACAGGTGTGCATGTGTGAACACCTTGTGCATACAGGTGTGCATGTGTGAGTACCATGTGCATACAGGTGTGCATGTGTGAACACCTTCTGCATACAGGTGTGCATGTGTGAGCACCTTGTGCATACAGGTGTGCATGTGTGAGCACCTTCTGCACACACATGTGCATGGGCAAGCTCCTTTGGGGCCACCCAGAGAAGGATCAAATGCTACTGCTGAGAAGTCCATGAGCTCGCTGTTGCTTCCAGGCTAAACACAGTCTGAGCATCCCTCTCAGACACCACAGACTTGCTCAAAATTCAGGAAATGAGCCCCAGCTGAATTCCCTTCCCTCTGCTGGTACCCTGTCTCTGCTCTAGGCTGCATGCCGCCCACCCCACCACCACCACATTGAGGCACTTCACTCTGCATCTAAGCTGGGGCCAAACCCTTTCAATCCTCTCCTCACCTCTCTGTTCATCCAGCATTAAACTATATAGAACCCACAGCTCTCTCCTCATTGGCCCCCTCTCCCAGACCCCACCTTAACACCTCCCTAGAGATGTAAAGTAGCCCCTTCGTGTTCCTGTCTCCTACCCCACATGTCAACAGCTTCCTCCTCAGCTTTGCTTTCTAATGCCCCACGGATGAGGCAGAGTCTGGGGAAAGTGTGGCGGGGAAACTACCCAGACCTGTGGCCACTTGGCTCCCACAGTCTTGCCGAAAGATAGAACCAAAGGCTGTCAGCATGCAGGGGTAGGGGAAGATGAGCACAGGCACTGGTAGACGGTGGATCAAAGCACCCAGGACATTTGTGGTTGTCTTAGAACAGGTGAAGGAAGGAAGGAAGGAAGGAAGGAAGGAAGGAAGGAAGGAAGGAAGGAAGGAAGGAAGAAAGGAAGGAAGGAAGGGTACATGCACAGGGCATGGTGACAGGTCTCAGGAGGTAGAGACAACTAGGGTGGGTATGGGGAACATTCCTTAAGAGATCCTAATCTGGGAACATCCACAGAAGATCCTGGGCTGGGAGCATCCTTAAGAGATCCCAGTCTGGCCGGGCGTGGTGGCGCACGCCTTTAATCCCAGCACTCGGGAGGCAGAAGCAGGCAGATTTCTGAGTTTGAGGCCAGCCTGGTCTACAAAGTGAGTTCCAGGACAGCCAGGGCTATACAGAGAAGAATAAATAAGAAGGATTCAGGGAAGGAGAAGGAGATGGAGGATGTGGAGAAGAGAAAGTGGGGAGAGGAGGAAGAGGAGGAAGAGGAGATCAAAACTCTCACTATCAGGTTGGCTGGAGAGATGGCTAGGTGGTAAGAGCTGGCTGTTCTCCCAGAGAACCCAGGTTTGATTCCCAGCACCCACGTGGAAGCTCACTGCTGACTGAAACTCCAGTTCCAGGGGATCTGGTGGTACTTCATGCATACAGTACACAGACATACATGCAGACAAAACACCATACAGATTAAATAAAAATGAATAAACAATTTCAAAAGCAACGCTGTGTGCTACAAGGTGGACAATGCCGTCAAGATCTAGAGGAGGGTAGTTTCTACCCTGGACCCCAAAATCCAGTTACATGATGCAGAGGAGGGTAAAGTGGAAGGCCTGCAGGCAAGCAAGGACTCAGAGGGTACTCTTTGTCTCTCTTAAGAAGCTGCTAGGAAAATGTACTTCAGGAAAAGAAGAGAAAAACGTACACTTGTAGGTGGTACCATCCCTGGGCTGGTAGCCTTGGCTTCTATAACAAAGCAAGCTGAGCAAGCCAGGGGAATCAAGCCATAAGCAGCATCCTTCCATGGCCTCTGCATCAGCTCCTGATTCCTGGCCTGCTTGAGTTCCAGCCCTGACTTCCTTTGGTGATGAACAGCAATGTGGAAGTATAAGCTGAATAAACCCTTCCTCCCACAAATTGCTTCTTGGTCATGATATTTGTGCAGGAACAGAAACCCTGACTAAGACAGTGTCTTTTCCACTGGGAGAACAAAAATGATGCCTCCATTTCTGTATCATCAGAGGCTGGCCTGGAGCTCAACACCTGGACCTGTGGAATATTTTCTTAAAAGATGAAGGATGACCTCTGACTTTCTTCACCTATGGTCCTCCTGTGTGGGTAGCTACTTAGCTTTTCTCTTCTACACTCAAATTGCCTCCCCGAGACCAGGATACCTGCTAGGGACTGAATATTTGTGAGCCCCAGAAGTCATATTGAAACTCTACCCTGTAATGTGACTGCTTGTGGAGATAGCACTTTTATGGAGTAATTAAGATTAAATAGAGTCCTAAGAACAGAGGTCTGAACCAATAGGATAAGAGTCCTTACATAAAGAGGGGACTCTGTGTGTGTGTGTGTGTGTGTGTGTGTGTGTGTGTCCGTTCAGACACAGAGGAAAGGCCAGGTAAGGAAACTATGAGAGGACAAATGTCTGCAAGAGAGGTACAGAACCCTCCTGGACCTTGATTTTAGACTTCACTCCAAAACTATAAGGAAATAAATTTGGCAGTTTTGTAACGGAAGTGGGCTAATACAAAGCTTACACTGTTCTGAAGCCACCTAATCTTGCCAAGGTCCAGGACCTCCTGGTATCCAGGACCTTGTTAAGAACCTGAGGACAAAGAGGCCACTTAGAAAAACCTAAAAGATCAACTCATCTTCCTTCTCTTCATCTGGATTGCTTCTAGACTTTGGTAGACAGTAGTAGGACTCTCCAGAGTCCTGTTCAATGGGTCTTTTAGGGTGCCTCATTTTTCAAGATATTCTCCAGGCAGCACAAACCTAAGAACCACCAGGGGGCGCACACACTTCTGCTGTGAACGCAGCACCAGCACAACTCTTTAGAAAGCCACTTGAGGCAGGCGGATTTCTGAGTTCAAGGCCAGCCTGGTCTACAAAGTGAGTTCCAGGACAGCTAGGGCTATACAGAGAAACCCTGTCTCGAAAAAAAAAAAAAAAAAGCCAAAAAAAAAAAAAAAAAGCCACTTGAAACCAGATATTAGGAGCCTCGGGGCATGTTTTCAACCAACCCTCTGACTCCACTTCTGGGAGAGCAACCCATGAAATGACCTAAGTGCAAATATTAGACATTAGAGCGACAAGATTTAGAACAGAGAGAGATTGGGGGAAAAAACACATGGAAAAGGCTACAGAATATTTAAGAAAATCATGATGTAATCCCTGATAAAAACATGAATATTACATATTACATTTCCCTTACAAAAGATTTTAGTGGGGCTGGAGAGATGGCCCAGCAGGTAAGAGTTCATGGTGCTCTTCCAGAAAACTCACATCACAACCACCTGTAAGTCCAGCTCCAGGGAATGCAATACCCTCTTCTGGTGTAACTTCATCCGAGGGACCCCTTAAGTGTTGCCGTGACCTCCAGAGCCACCGCCGTCCCACTCTCTAGCCCCTGAGACGCTCTTTGACATTTCTAAAATATCATTGTTTCAAAATTGCCATGAAATGGAGCTGTAAAGCTGGTCTTCTTTGGGGACATTCTCCTTTCAGCACAACTCGCTAGAGATTTATCCAAGTTGTAGCTGTTAACAGTTCGGTCCCTTTTGCTGTAAACAGCATCTCATGGTTCCAATTGCCCCCATTTAACCCTTCCTCTGCTGTAGAAACCTGAGCAGTTTCTAACTTGTGCTCTGAATAAAGCCACTAGGACAGTGGTCCTCAACCTGTAGGTGACGACCCCTGTGGGGGTCAGATGACCCTTTTAACGGAAGGGGGTCACCTAAGACCATCAAAAAACACAGATATTTACATGACAGTTTATAACAGTTGCAAAATTACAGCTATGAAGTAGCAATAAAAATAATGTTGCGGATAGGGGTGGTTATAACAACATGAGGTACTGTATTAAAGGGTCGCAGTGTTAGGAAGGCTGAGAGCCACTATGCCAGGAGGATTTGCTTGAGAATAATGAAGGGATGTTTTATTCATGAAAACTGTCTGTTTTCCCAGGTGCTCTCCTTCTTCCTGGCAGTCAAGTGGTGCCCGCATGACTGTGCCCGCTCCCGGCAAGCTCTCGCCAGTATCTAGCGGCAGCTCATTGCTTCTAGCATTCTGACAGGTGTGCTGTCTCCTAGCTTTAATTTGCATTTCCTCCCGGCTGCTGCAGCTGCGCATGCTTACAGGTTCTCCACTGTCATCCGTACCTCATCTTTACTGACATGCCAGCTCCTGTCTGCCCACGAGTACGACTGTTGGGCTGTATGGTTCTTCCCTGATTCAGTTTCAGCGTCCTTTTCTATATTTTAGCAGATGTAACCCCAGGTTCAATCCTCAGCACCAAAATAAATGTAAACAGACCCGGAAGCCGGAAGGAAAACCTAAGCAGATGTCGGGGCTCCCCACACACTCCCTGGATTCAAGAGATAGAAACTCCTCAATGGTTTCTCCTAAGCAGGGTCTTCTGAGGAGGGTGGGCCTCACATCACGGGTGCCTCTTGGATGCCCAGGGAGGTGAGTCCTGCCTGGTTAGGGTCTGCACAGAGGCCTGTCCACTGAGCATTGTACTCCGTGGTGCTAGGAGTTCCTTGGTACCTACCGTACGCAAAGCTGCATACTACTTGTTGGTAGCATAGAACCCTTGAAAACTGCTTCTCTGAAAAAGGGCTTGTCATCTGTCCCAGAAGGCAACTGAAAGCAAGCAGAGGCCTGACCTCTCTGCCTGCATTGTGTATCTATCTGCTTTGCTTCTCAGCTTCAGGCAGCTATCCCTCTGAACTCTTCAGATGGGTGCATTGATCTCATAAGGAGTGTCTGTCTAAAGAGGCAGGCTCCTCACCCACATTCAGCCCCTTCAAGACTGGCGATGCAGCAACCAGGGAAACAGGGTGTTTTATGTCAGCTGCCTGGGAGTCTCCAGGCATTGTCCTGAGCCTGCAGCCATCTTGGATTTATCAACTTCAGGGCCTCATTGACAGATAACCCTGCAAGCAGGAACATGGGAGAACGGTTGTCCCCACAAGCATCAAGGACGTCCTTCTACACTCTGCAGCTTGGAAACTCAGTGATCAACAGGACCACTCGGTGACTAAGGATCCACAGGTCCACACAGCTGCATCCCTCTCACCTGCCCTGACTCTCATCCCTTCGTTTAACCCATGTCAGGGCCCTGACGGTGGGCTGAGAGGTTTCATCTCACCCTTAAAATCTCTTCTCGGCTTTCTGTAACTCGGGCTTTTTGGTTTCCTGGGGCTGCATGGCCAGACCTGATGTACCGGAAACGCCCAGAGTCTGTCCTGTGGCTACAATGAGATGCTAGAGGCAACACAAGTCAGTCGACTCGTGACGTACACGAGGTCCGACGAGGTTTGGGGTCCTCTCGGTCGGGGACGGAAGTGAGGAGGGTACTCCCCGACTCCCACCCCGTGTGCGTGTGTGTGGGGTTCTACTACGGAAGATTCTCGACTCCTTCCTGGAAATAAAAGGAGAGCTACATCGAGGGTTACGGTGTGTGGTAGGTCTAAGATTAGGATACCGCTGCTTCATCCTGATACCGTGCCAGCCAATTCCGTTTTCTGAAACAGCCCTCCATCACTTTGGCCAAGGCTCATAAAGAGAGAAGGGTCTCACACGCCAAAGGACTCGCCTTGGGCTCAGGGGCTACCAGCTCCAGATACAAATGTGTGAACTTGAGCGGACTTTCAGTTCGGAGGTGCATTGCACCCCCGAGGATGAAGATAAACACAAGCTAAATCTGAAAGCCTTCGAGCTGGGTGGGGGTGGGATGGGGGTGGGGAATGTCTTTGGGTGCATGACTCTAAGCTTGGGGAACCACAGCTCGACCTGTGATGGCTAAGGCCCCTTGTTCTGTGAGCTGTGGGCTTTGTTCATTGTTTCCAGGAGTCTCAACTGCTCACAGAACATGCCTGACACCCAGAAGATGAATTTCATACTTCACAATGACCTGGTACTGTTTAAATCAGCATTTTTCTTCCTCTAGGAAGGCTCCCAGCTGTACAGATGAAATTAAAGATTTTCCCAGAGAATATGGCTTATAAAAATACTTCAAAGGTCTCAGAGGTGGATGAAACTATAGAAAAAGACCTCCAAACCTGCTCTTCCCCCATCACACACACACCAAAGGGATCCGGGCAGGTGTAGTCTCTGGCCTTGTCTGTCAGCTGGAGGAAGAGGCCCACCTGGCAAGGCTGTCATTAGGGAGGCGGAGATGACCATGTGCAGTGACCAGCAGCTGTCAACTCCAGTCTCACCTCTGTACCTCCCCTCTTCATACGGCAGCCTGAAGTGACATGAGCAGTAGGCTTACTTTATTCTTTTCTACTTGTATGTGTTCACATGTATGCATGTACGTATATATGTGGGTCTGTGTGTGTGCACATGATGCAACATGCATGTGGGGTCAAAGGACAACCTCAGGAGTCAGTTTTCTCCTTCTACCATGTGACCCCCACAATCAAACTGAGGATGTTAGGCTTGGGGACAAGGGTCTTTACCTGCTGGACATCTTGTGGTTCTATGGTGGGCTTTCAAAAGGTTTCCTGGGTGCTTTCAAGAGACTGGCCCGTGCTGGCCCGTGCTGGCCCGTGCTGGCTCGTGCTGGCTCGATAATCGATTTAAAGGGCTTGACAGACTCATCTTCTTCCTCCTCCTATCCCCAGCTTCCTGTACTAACCCTTTCAGACTTCTGACCCTCCAGCCAGCTCCTCTATGTGGTTAGTAGACTCCCGCCACTCAGGGGGAGCTGGGGTAAAGTGTGCTGTCTCCTGTCCCCATCTGATTTCAGGCCAGTGAGTCTGAGATTCCAGTTCATTCGTGAACCGCTCGCTTGTGGGAGGATGGACACTGCAGCCATGTGACCCTAGGCACACCGTCTTGTTCTCTGGGACTTGAATGTCATGTTAAGTAGGTTCTAGTTCTACACACTGCTTAATCCTGATAGTGTGTTGCGTGTGTGCGCACGCGCGTGTGTGTGTGTGTGTGTGTGTGTGTGTGTGTGTGTGTGTGTGTACACACACGCATTTGGGGAATCCTGGATGATGAACTATGTATTCTGTTAAAAGCTGCCAGTGCTGATGTGAGAGGCATGAGCCGCGTACACAGCACAAGCCCTCAATTTGCAATCACACTGATCTGAGTCCTTTATGCTGCCCTTCCCAGCTGGGTGAACTGGGCAATGGGGAGTCTGCAAAGTAGCGTCTCAACTCTACCGTGCGGGAATCACCTCGGTGCCCTGTGAGGCAGGGACCCAGACTCAGTAGGGCGGGAGTGCCTGTTTCCCACACACTCCCACATGAAACAAGATCACATGCTCCTACATGAAACATGATCACACACTCCTACATGAGACATGATCATACTCTCTTACATAAAACATGACAGTCCCATGCCTTTCCCCAAGGCCGCTGGTCACACTGAGGAAAAGCCTCTCCATCCTGGCTTTTCACCAACTCCCTCATTTCCCCTCCCCCTCTCTCTCTTCTGAACTGGCAGGATCTGGAAGTTCACTTGGAGGGCCGCCCTGCCTTTCAAATGTCCTAGAGCTTTAGCTCCTCTGTCTCTTTTCTATTTAAATTCAAACCCATACCAAACACAGGACATCCACCCTCCTGATGCCATTAGGAGTCAAGAATGTGACAGCAGCAGTCACCCACTCCCAGGGCCACATGCTCATCAGAGCAGGATACAAACCATGCCACCCGCACAAAGAACCAGAGAGGGACACCCGCAGGGACAGACTCTCTGTTAATGAGGCCTGAGATTTGCCTGGTGCCTGGTTCATTTCCTAGGTTCTGCAGGGACCTCACAGACAGTCGGAGACAGACATGGGGGTTTTGCACATCTCTGGCCCAGCAGTTTTGGGGACCTGAGATCTGTCCTAAGTGTTCCTCTCTCTCCCTCCTTGATCCTGGGTGCATCCTAACTTCAGGTTCCCCATATTGTCTATGATCCCAAGTTTATGTTAAAAGAGTCGGGATCCTGACCACAGAACAGGGCTCTTCCCACCAATGATAAACACAGGGATCGTGTGCACACAGCTTAATATGCAGTGCCTACATCCTGTGTGCTCTGTGGTACATTATATGTAGTTTGTACAGTGGTGACAAACACAGAGTGTCTGTTCCACTCCACCCGGTGCCACACCTGTCCCCAATCGGTGGCCTCCTGCAGAGTTTTTAGTGGCCTGCTGACTCAAACACTCTTCCTGCTGTGGGCAGACAGATAGATCTGTATCTTATGTGGAGTAGGGTGACAGGCCCCTGACCTTCTGCCTTGACCCCAGCAGTGTTCCTTCTCGGACCACCTGCTTGTCACAAGGATCCCAGGCAGGAGCTCACCTTGAGAGACCTCTCAGAGACTCAGGACTTCATGAAGAAAGTGATAAGTATGCCTGGGTCTGCATGAATGCCCAGCTGGAGGAATCCAGCAAGCCTTCACTTCACAGAAAGTGCAACCAATGGATACCAGAGGGATTGTCTTGCTCTGTGCCACAAGTGCTGGGTGACAGGAAGCACTCAGCACTTGAAGCCAGCTGTGGGGGACCCCTCTACTGTTCTTCCGGCCCCTCCATGTTACTGCTGTGTCCTGCTCTCAGCACAGTGTGTGAGCCCTGGTCACGTTCAGATATCATTCTACTTGACCTTTGGTGACATTGGGCTGACTAGTGTTCTATCTGGGAAACACTCAGGATCAGAGACATGCAGAGGGTCCATCTGGTTGTCCCCCTGCCTCACCACTCTCCATCACTGGGCTCTTCCCAATACCCAGCTAAACAGTAGAAGTTTCTTCCCAGTTCCTTCCTGCTGGACATAGCAGCCTTCTCCTGGCTGCCTGGCTTAGTGGCAAACTCGTCAGGATGCAGGCTCCAATGCTGTCACTGGACCAGACCCCAGCAGGAACCTCCTCCTAGCTCCAGACTCAGATGCCTACTGCTGCTGCCTGGGTGGTCAGTAAACATCCCAGAGCCAACATGCACAAAGTTGAGCTTCTGAAAGTCCCTCTTAACCCCACCAAGGGCAGTTCCAAATGCTCTAACCTTCCCACCAACTCCACAGCGATGCCATGGACGTCTCTGGATCTAGCTGCATTATCCTACTAACCTCACTTCCTATCCCTTTCCTAGTCCTGGGACACACAGTGGTGCTCAGTAGTTGAAGTAAATGGGCAGGCACATGCAAAGGGCAAATCAGTAAGTCCGACCAGGCTGCCCACTCTCTCTCACCCTCTACCCTCACCCAGAGCCTCTCCCGACTCAGCCTTGTGGGGACACACTCTCACTATGGCCTTGCTCATGATGTTTTAATCCGTTTTCTCTGGCCTCATTGAACACTGCAGACTGGGTAACTTATAAAGAACACAGGGTTAGCTAACTGTAGTGGTACACACCTGTAATTCTGGCTCCAGGGAAGCTGAAGCAGGAGGATTGTGCATCTGAAGCCAGCCTGGCTACATAACCAGAAACATCTCAAAAAAAAATGCCAAGGGCTGGGGATGTGCCTAAGTGGTAGACACTCGTCGAGCACATGCGAGGCCCTGGGTGGCATTTCCAACACTGGAAGGCAAACAGAAAAACAAACATAGGCACGTTTAGCATGAGGTTCTGGAGCCTGGGAGGTCCTGGGCATGGTGCCAGCATGGGCTCTACCTCTGGCAAGAGTGCCAATGGATGGCCACACTCACTGCTGTATGAGTGACTCTGTTAGTGTGAGCTTGCTTTTATGACAAAACCTCTGACATTCTCTTGACGACCACAACCCAGGCCCCTCCCTGAGATCCCACCTCTAAACAGCACGGGCATCTGACTGAGAGTCAGGCTTGCAGCATACGCCTTCCATGGGGCAAGCATTCAAGTCGCAGCAGTGTCTGAACCCCCGTCCAGCCTGCACCCCAGCAAATAGTTTTCCTCTTTGCAGGTTGAACATTCCCAGCTGCTGTGCTGTTCCCTGTCCTCTCCATTCCTGGGCTGATCTGGGAGCAGCCTTTCCCCCAGCCCCTCACGGGCCTCTTGAGTTATTCTGGCACTGGGTGTATTGGTCCAGGTTATTGGATTAGCTTACACTTCAGGGTGTGGGTAGCCCATTACTGGGTGTCTTCACTCTGGAGAGGCTGGAGACCCAATAGCTTCTCTGTCTGTGAGGTTGAATGTCTCAGCAATTCCAGTCTGGCTCTGGAAGCCTAGAGGATTCCTGGAGAGCTACCTGGTCTTCAGTTCACATAGGGAAAAGCTGGGTTCTGGTGGCAATGAATGATGGTAGGCAGCAGCAGAAACAGAGTAGATGAACACACCAACAAGACACAAAAGCAAAAAGGTGAAAACTTTTCCCTTAGACCTCCTTATGGCTGGGCTGCGAGCAGCAGGTGCCACCTACATTTAGGTGAGTCTTCCCACTTGAACTAACCAGTGACCAGAAACATGTCTCTTGGTGGACTCCCATTCCAAATGAGTTGACTGCCAAGATTTATGATCACACTGGGTCTGAACACTAAATGTGTACTGCAAACATGCTACCAGAGTATAGTGGGGTAGTTCCCAATGTTAACTAGACAGAATCTATACACATCTGGCCATAGAACTCTGAGAATGTCTGTGAGTGATTATCTGATTATGTGCATTGCTATAAGAGGATCCATCTTCATCCCCACATTCTGTATGCAGGGGATCCTGGACTGTATTTCAGTGGAGAAAGGGAGCTGTTAACCCACACACAAGCATCTGTTGCTCTCCTCCTGACTGTAAGCAGAATGTAACTGTCTCAAGCTACAGCAAGATTTCCCCTTGAGCTGTAAGCCAAAATAGATTTTTCTCTCCCTTACACTTATTTGGTCAAAGTATTTTTTCATTGCGACAGACAAAGAAATGAAGACATGGAGACTGGTTGGTGGGCTTGACCTTTTTCTGCGGCTGCTGGAGGCTGTCCTATAAAAAAGGACAGGGTCCAAGGGGAAGTTTGTATCGACTGTCAGACATGGTGGCTCACACCTGTAGTGCTAGCAATTGGGAGGCAGAGGCAAGAGAAGCAGGAACTTAAGGTCATCCTTGGCTATGTAGCAAATAGTAGGCTAGCCTAAGCTAAGTGAGCCCTGTCTCAACCCCACCCAATGTCACCCCCAGAATAGCATCTCTTTAAGAAGGACTTGATTGTGAAGAGGAATTTCCAAGCATTAACTTAGTCATCATACCAGTCTCCAGCAAGGTCATTACACTGCACTGTCTCTATCTTACAAGTAAGAAAGGCTGGGAAAAGTTAATCAACCCGCCTGTAATTGGTATCTGTTGCTGCAAAAGAAATTAGCCTCTAACAGGCCTATGTTTGCTCAGTCAAAAGTGAGGGAACAGCCTAGCTTGGGGGTCTGGCTCTGAGTTTCTCCAGAGGTTTTCAGTCAGCTCGTTGGCAGGAGCTGTGGTCAGTGAAGGCTTAGCCAGGGCGAGCAGACCTACTTCTGTGGCTGGCCAAAGAGAGGTCTCATGACAGCGTCCATACCTAGAATTAGTGTTGCAGGTTGAATCAAAGTATGAACTTGCATGTAGAGACACTCTCCTGGGTTCTCCAGGTGACCGCAGTGGAACTGGAGGGGGTTCCTAGTTTACAGAAGAGGACAGCCAGAGATTGGATGGTTGACAAGAGATAAGAGGCAGGGAGAAAGAGGTGTGCTGAAGATGGGGGAGGGCACACATCAGCACTCAGGCTTCTCCATGAGCGTAACAGCTCCCAGACTCAACTTGAAGGAGGAAAGACAGATTTGGGTTCATGGTTTTAAGGAGACATCGGTCCTCGGCTGCAGGTTGCAAAGAGAGGAGTCGGAGGAGCATAGCTCAGTCCCTAGCATTGGGAACACCTCACAGAGGCCCCTCCTGTAGGTCCCTCTCTCCATGGCTGACCAGGAAGCAGAGCAAACAAGACTGGAAGTAGGGGCGGGGCTTCAGTCTTCCAAGGCCTTCCCTGTTCTACCAGCCAGGGGTCCATTTCCTGAAGGTTCCACGACCTCTCAGGAGCAGAGCCATTAGATTAGCTAGGACCTTTGGGGACATTTTAAAAAATGATTATTATTAGACAAGATTCTTTATGCTTTTTAAAAATGTGTTTACTTTGTTGTTTTATGGAAGGAGAACATCATGGTATGCCTATGGAGGTCAGAGGACCACCCGCAGGAATTGTTTCTCCCCTACCACCATGAGGGTGTCACAGATTGAATTCAGGTAATCAGGCTTGGTGGCCGGACCTCTTACCCACTGAGCCATCCTACCAGCACCAGCGACATCTTAGATTCAAAACACAATCCAGGGAACACAGGGATTTCTAGAAGCTAGAAAGAGCAAGGAAACAGTCTCCCACTAGGGACTCCTGAAATGCAGAGCGGCTGGCACCTTCGTTCTGGCCCTGTCCACACCATGCTGATTCCCCAACCACAGAACCGTGAGATGAATGAGCGATACTATAGCCATCTAGGCTTCTTACGGTCTGCCGCAGCCACAACAGAAATCAGCTTCTCATGTGGTTCAGTGACGTGATGCTTGGCAGCAGGAGTCAGCTCTTGGCTCCTTCCTATAGGGCCCCCTGTGTGGGGCCATAGCTCTGAGTGTTCTTATACATGGCAGCTGTCTTCTTCCTCCTCCTCCTCCTCCTCCTCCTCCTCCTCCTCCTCCAGGTTCAACATAGAACATAAGGAACCTGCTATTCAATATGTGTGGGAAACCTAACCTCCCTCCCTCCCTCCTACCCTCCCTTCCTCCTCCCCTCACCCCTCTCCCTTTTTGAGACAAGGTTTCCCTGTATTGCCTTGGCTGTCCTGGAACTCTTTCTCTCTGTAAAAAATTTCCAGGAGATTATATTAAGGCAATAGATAAGAAACCAGGACACTGATCCCTAAGTCTTTCCATCTCGAAGAATTACAGAACTGGGCCTAATGTCTAGGCGCGCATCAGTGCTGATCCTGGCTCCCCAGGAGCAGTCACAGAGATCTGAGAACTATGTCCTGTGTTTTTAAGTTGTAAAGGGAGCATTGCCAACTGAAAGGAGGCCGTGCCAGCTCTTGCATGAAATGACATCCACTGGATGGCTTATACCGTGAGTATAGAAGCTCTGGGTGGAAGTTATTGATGTCTTTAATAAAACATGGAATGGCTAATGTTATTAAATAAGTCCCATCTGATGGACAGCATCTTTAGAAATGTGGCCTCTCAGGGCTGAACAGGGAGAGCATATTGGTGCAGAAGAAATGAGGCAAACCCCACAGTCCTGCGACTTTGTGATGAGGGAAACTGGGTACCAGACAAGCAGGACCTCACCCGAGCCACCTGGGCGCTAACCAGAGCCAAAATATCCTCGTGCACAGGTCTGTTCCTGAGCATTAGTGAAGAAGCCAGAGAGTTTACTAACCTTTCCTCTCAAAGGCTTTGGCCATTTCTGAGGAACCACACTGAAGAGGCTGTTAATGTGTTTCCATGGGAACTAATGGGGTAATAGGAGGGTGGTGTTGCCACATTCTGGAAGAAAGAAGTTTGGAGAAGGAGGAGAGGAGGAAACCAGGTCTAAATTATTGCCTGGAAACCAAGAGGTTTTCAGCAGGTAAGATAGAGCACTGGTTCTTGTCTAGCCCCAGAAAACAGTCACAAGAAGAGATGGACTCAGGCGACAAGGTGCTTCCAAATCCTTCTACAGCTCCCAGGACCCCCTTGTGCACCTGGCACATCGCATTCAGAACTCACTGGAGGCCAAGAAAGAATCATGTCTCTGAAAAAAACGGTGCAGCTGCTATAGAAAACACCACAGCGGTTCCTTAGAAATCTATAAATAGAGTTACAACGTAATCCAGCAATCTCCCTTTTGGCTATGTACTGCAAAGGTTGAAAGTGGGGCTAGATCAGCAACTTCCACACCCACGTTCCCAGCAAAACTCACAACAGGTAAAAGGTGAAGCAAACCAAGTACCCGAGGACAGACAAATGGATCAACGAGTTGTGCTATTTACATAGGATACAAATGCATTCAACGTGGTCCTAGTTGTCTTCTGCTTTCAACACAGCATAGAGCAATGGTTCTCAACCCCCACAGGGGTCGCATACCAGACATTTACATTACAATTTATAGCAGTAGCAAAATTACAGCTATGGAGCAGCAATGAAATAAATTTATGGCTAGGGGCCATCACAATTATATTAAAGGGTCTATAATATTAGGAAAGGCTGAGAACTACTGGCCTAGAGTCTCCTGAGGAGGGAGTCTATTAAAGGACTGCTCTGATCAGACTGGCCTGTGGCCACATTTGTGAGGGACTGTCTTGATTGATGATTGACATGTGAAAGCTGAGCCCACTGTGGGCGGCACCATCCCTAGGTAGCAGGTGAGTCTGGGCTATGTAACAAAGCTAGCTGAGCATGAGAGTGAACCAGCTAGAGAGGCATCAAGCACTGTTCTGCCTCAACTTCCTACCCTGACTGCTCTCAATGACGAGCTGTTCCCTGGAAGGACAAGCTGAAACTTGTTCTTTCAATCCCAAGTTGCTTTTGTTCGGAGTGTTGCATCACGGCAAACTATAATAGCCTGAAAACCGGGAGTGGACTTCTGAAACATGCAACAATGTTGGTGTGACTTAAGGACATTGTGCTAAGCGAGATAAGCCAGCCACAGGAAGAATGGGAATTTTAACTTAATTGGGACAGAGCTTCTCTGTGGGGAGATGAAAGGACTGTGGGGAGGGATGGTGATGATGAGCAATCGTGTGGAAGGAAGACCAGGAGAGAATGCACTTATGATGGTTAATGTGGGGACAAAGAGGAGACTCAGCATTTAAGAGTCCTGGCTGTTTGTCTAGAGGTTCAATTCCCGGCACCTCACAAGTGTCTGTATATCAAGTTCCAGGGATCTGATACTCTCCTCTGACACTGTCAGGGAGAGCCAGACTGGGTGGGTACAGAGTGAATTGACACCCAGCCTCTTCCTGCAGAGTAGAGACTCAGCCTATACATGCGGCTGTGCGTGAAGACCTGTCACCAGAACTAAACGTGGGACCTGCCGCTGCTGACCCAGAAATCCAATGGCTGCGCTGAGAATGCCTCTATGCCTCTCTCCAGAGATGGGCACCAGCACTGAAGTGCTGAGTAGGGGAATTCCCACCCTCTGGGTAAGCCAGCCTTATCTGACTGGCAGGACCCACAGCTGAGCCAGCAGGTAAAGAAGGGAGAACCCTCTCCCCTCATCCCAGCTCCTTCTCTGTCCTTATCCTGTGGCCTTTGGAAGTCAGATCTGAGTTCCTCAGCCTGTACAGCAGCTTCCTGGGGCTCCCTGGCAAGTCACCCTCAGGTGAGAAATTCCTTGGCTTCCTGGGTTCTCAGGCTTTCAGACAGCCTGTTTGGGACTTATTAGTCTCCGTATTCATATGAGGCTGGCATTTGTTTATAATCTATGTGTGCCCTTAATCTGCATGGTTTAATCATCTCTATAATATTTATAATCCCTAATACAATGTAGATGCTGTGTAAATGGTTATTAACACTGTGTTATCTGACTGATAATAGCAGGGGGAAATCTTTAGATAGGCAATTGTTTTTAAACATTTTCAATCTGTAGTTTGTTGAATCCATGCATCTTAGTTACTTTTTCTGTTTCTGTGATACAGTTCTCTGGTTAAAGTAACTTAAGGGATAACAGGTTTACCTTGACTACCAGGTCCAGGATATAGTTCATTCTAGTGGGCAAGTCACAGAGGTAGCAGCTTGAAGCAGCTAGTCACATTGTATCAACAGAAAAGAAGCAGAGACAGATGAATGCTTTTGTTCAATCAACTTCTACCTTTTCCTATAGGCCAGGACCCCAGCTCAGGGAATAGTGCCACCCACAGTGGGCAGGACTTTTTAAAATTAGTCTAATCATGATAATCTCCTACAGTCATGCCAGAGGCCCATCTCCCAGGTGATGCTAGATTCTGTCAAAGAGATAATAGAGATTAATGAAATTAGTCATTACATCATGGCTGTAAAGCCTACAGATATAGAGGCTATAGCTTATTTAATTCTGTCTCCCTGGAAATCCCTAATACCATGCCCTCATGAAAGAGGCTCATGAGACAACACCCCCCCCATGTCTGTCTGTCTGTCTGTCTGCCTGCCTGCCTGCCTGCCTGTCTGCCTGCCATGTGTTGAAAAAGCAGACCTCACTCAGCACTTGTATCTGACATGACCTTGATTTTGAACTTCTTCCAGAACCGTGAACAATAAATTCTGCTGCTTATAAGCCATGGTCTGTGCTTTGTTGTTATAGCAGCCAGTAGGGACTAAGACACTTCCTCTCTTCTTTCCCTGAACATTCCTATAAATGTCATCAGCCTGTCAATTAGAGAAAATGGATGAAATAATAAATGTCTTTGGGGGTTGGATATGAGTTTTCCTTCAAGGGTTCGTGTACTAGAAGCTTTGTCTCCAGGGTGAGGTATCAGGAATTAATAGGCACCATTGAGAGGCAGATCCTAATTGTCCTGAGGTCAATTGAGGGAATGGCACAGGCAAGAGATTAAGAAGGTTCTCATGGGACCATGGCTGGTTCTGAAGAGATGGTTGCTATAGAAACCTGGACCTGACCCCATCAGGCTCATGGGCTCCTGCTTAAGAACTTGTCTCCACATACATTTCAAGCATTGCCATCTGCTATCACGACACTGCCAGAGGAGTCCCCTCGCCAGAGCTCGGGCAGTGCACTTTCAACCTTTAACCACCAAGCCCCTTAGCCAAATCGATAGTTTTCTTTTTGAGGCAAGATCTTCTGTATCCCAGCCTGGCTCCAAACTTACAGAGGCGAGGGTGACTTGGAATTCAAAAGGGAAGGGGCTACTTATTCTCTTCTTGTACTTGTTTTTATTTTTATTTTTAATTAGGTGCATATGCGAGTGTGTATGAGTGAGTGCACATGAATGCAAGTACAGTCAAAGGCCAGAAGACAATGTTGGATTCCCAGGGAGTTAGAGAGATGGCTCAGCAGTTAACAGCACTGACTGCTCTTCCAGAGGTCCTGAGTTCAATTCCCAGCAACTGCATGGTGGCTCACAACCATCTGTAATGGGATCCGATGCCCTCTTCTGCTGTGTCTGAAGACAGCTACAGTGTACTCCTATACATAAAATAAATCTTTAAAATAAATGTGGATTCTTGGGAGCTGGAGTTATAGGTGGTTGTGAACTTCCCAATAGTTAGTGGTGGGAACTGAAATCAGTACATGAGCTTAACTGCTGAGCCATCTCTCCAAGCCAGATATGAAACTTCTGGTCCTCCTTGCCTCCACCTTCCAAGTTCTGGGATTACAATGATCAACATTATGCCATCTTTACAACCTCACCAGGCTGCAGATCTGAATAAGTATGTTGGTCCCCATGAGGCTGCCGCCACAGTTGCCCCATTCCTTTGACTGTACCCACAAAACTCAAGACACCCTTCCTGGGACCCATCTCGCACAAGGCATGGTGATTTCTAATTTTCTGTCTCTGATTCATACACTATACTAGGTCTTCAAAAGCTTTGACTTTTGTCTTTTTCTTCCTTTTTTGGGGGGGAGGGTGGCTTGTTTATTGTGTGGATATGCGTGTGTGTTCATTGTACAAGTGTGTGTGTTGAGAGTGCAGTACTACGGTGTGCATGTGTGTGTGAAGGCCAGAGAACAACTTTGAGTGTCGGTCCTCAGTATTGTCTGTCCTCTTTTACCTTTCTAAGGTTTAAAGATCACCAAGTAGACCAGGTTGCTAGGCAGAGAACTCCAGGGTCCTCCTGTTTCTCTCTCCCTGTAACTAGGTTTGTCACAGGGGTTCTGGGAATTGTATCCATGTAGCACACCTACCTAGGAACTCTTGGATTCACGCATAAAACTCTCTCTCTCTCTCTCTCTCTCTCTCTCTCTCTCTCTCTCTCTCTCTCTCTCTCTCGTTAATTTTTGACATGCTGTGACTAGCTCAAAGGTTGGGCATTCCTAAACCTTCCCCTGGTACCCCAGATGCAATCAGGGACGTGGCCAGCGGCTACTTACCTGAATTCCTACATGGCTGGTTAGCTTTCTCTCCTGCAGCTCTTATGTCTCCCCCCCCCCCCCCCCCCCCCAATCATGGCAACTCTTCATCTTCCTTTCTCCCAGTTCCTACTCCACACAAATCTAAAGATCTCACCTCAGTCTACCTGCCCAGCCATTGGCCATTGGCTCTTTATTGATGGATCAAAAACAAACTGGGGGGCTGGAGAGATAGTTCAGTGGTTAAGAGCACTGATTGCTCTTCAAGAGATCCTGAGTTCGATTCCCAGCAACCACATGGTGGCTTACAACCATCTGTAATGGGATCCAATGCCCTCTTCTGGTGTGTCTGAAGACAGCTACAGTGTACTAATATACATAAAATAAATAAGTCTTTTTTTAAAAATTGGGCACAAGGACCTTTAGTGTGTGGACATGCAGATTCTCAATTTTGAGGGCAGGATTAGTTTAAAGCACTGGAACCAATCTCCAACATACCCATGTCCCCACGTACGCTAGTCTTTACCAATTGCCCTCCCAGCTCTCTCCCCAGTTAGGAACACCTAAGCTAGAGAATTCTCGGGCCGGGCGTGGTGGTGCACGCCTTTAATCCCAGCACTCGGGAGGCAGAGGCAGGCGAATTTCTGAGTTCGAGGCCAGCCTGGTCTACAAAGTGAGTTCCAGGACAGCCAGGGCTATACAGAGAAACCCTGTCTCGAAAAACCAAAAAAAAAAAAAAAAGAGAATTCTCCTGTGCCAAAAAGCAAATGTTTGAGACTTGAAAAAGCATAGCTCTACATTTAGAGAAAAATTGTCTAAATAGTGAGGGGTGTGTGTGTGTGTGTGTGTGTGTGTGTGTGTGTGTGTGTGTGGTGTGTGTTTAAACAACACAAAATGTCCAGGTAGCGATGGTGCATGTCTTTAATCCCAGCACTCAGGAGACAGAGGCAGGTGAATCTCTGAGTTCAAGGCCAGCCTGGTCAACAGAGCTGGTCCCAGAAACCCAGTTTAAAAGACAAAAACAACAACAAAAGAATCTGAGGCTTACTACCCAAGATTGTCCTCTGGTATCCACACCCATGAGCATATATATGCACATGGACCTGTACACTTGTGTGCAAACACACACACACACACACACACACACACACACACATGTGATTGAAACTAATGTATTTTGTACTTGAAGACTAAGAGAGAGTTCAAGTGTTTTAAGTAGGCAAAATGGGGGAGTGGAGAGATGACTCAGTGAATAAGAGCCCATGTGTGCAAGCGTGAAGGCCTGAGCTCAAATCCCCAGCACCCACAGAGGCAGGAGGATTTCTGAGACTTGCTGGCTGCCAGCCTAGTTCTGAGTCCAGTGACCAACCTTGTCTCAATAGACTAAGGCCAAGAGTGATATACAAGACAACTAGTCTACCTTCTCTGGCCTCACAGGCATGAAACACCCCACGCACACACACAAACACCACTCATACTCACACATGCACATATACAAAGATATGTTCAATGGTATGCCTAGCTGTTTCAAAACATTGTACTATATACGTATATAATCTATGTCAGTTGAAAAGAATATAAATAAAACTAAATTACCTTAAATGTTTTCAAATTGCTTAATACACTTAAGCTTTTGAAGTCTCTGACAAAAGCCACTGATCTAAACCAGGTATGGTGGCTCACACCTTTAAATCCCAGCATTTTGGGGGCAGGGGCAAGGGGATCTCTGTGAGTTCCAGGCCAGTCTATGACCTGAGCTCCAGCCAGGGTAACACAGTGAGACTTTGTATCAACAAAACAAACAAACAAAACCAGCCAACCTTCCACCTAGGAAGTACTTACATACACAATAGACAGGAACCGTCTAGCTCCAGGACAGCCTCATTGTATTCCCGGGTCTTTGTTATTTTGTTTTGTTGGCAGAGACTGGGTTTTAAGCTGCATGTGATATATATATATATATATATATATATATATATGTATATATATATATATATATATACATATACATATACCCATCCTCTTTGGCCCAGAACTAAAGCAAGTCTGCTTCCTTCAGGACTTCTGGGATCAGCCTTATTTGAGTGAAGACAAAACAGAAATGCCGGTTCCTGCCTATTTTAAAGGCCTTCCTAGAGCACGGCATGCCTTTCCATGTCATGTCACTCTCTCCCTGCTCTGCCCTGCACTGCTTTTGACCACTCTGGGTCTTCCCCAGTGGCCCAGGCCTTGGAAGGTGCCTCTCTATGCCAACAGCTCACTCCTTACAGTAGGTGGAAGATGCTGTACCCCAGCCCTGGATGTGCAGATCTTGCCCCATCTTCCAGACTATCTTCCTGGAATCCTAGAACACTTGTCCTTTTTGTTTTGCAAGTTGAGAGGACTCTACCTTCAAGTGAGCCCTGGGTTGGAATTCACCATCTGTGTGGCCTTAGGCAAATGGCTTGACCTCTCTGGGCAGACATTCTGCTATATACCGATAAACAACTTTAATTTGTAGAGCCATTGGGAATATTCAGTGACGAGCCTCGCACACAGGGCTCTTGGCTTTTTCCTCCCACTGGGCAGGCATCTCTGCCTGCTCCATCTTACATCGACTTCTCCGGTCTTCTCTGGCAAGTCTTTAGCTTGTCCTTCACACTGAAAACAATTGATTTGTCAGCTATTTGCACACACACACACTTCAAAGCCTGGAAAACACAACATAAATAAAAAGTATAAAAAGCCATTGTTTTATATGCTAGGATGAGGATAAATGATGTTGAGAAAAGGAAGAATAATATAGGGATAAAAAAGTAGAGGAGACGGCTCACAGCAGCGGCAGGCTCAGGGGAGAAGTCAAGAGCAACCAAAGAAAGAGCCGATTGTATCTCTTTGTTGGATGAATAAGTGAGGGAAGAAAGGAAGCGAGAACCAGGTCTTATTTATTTCTTAGGGAAAGTGTCTCGACAGCAAGACCCTGACACTTAATGAGATTTCTACCAAACCCAGACGATATCTAATTAATGGGAGAGAGGGGAATTTGCACAGTTTTGGACCCGGAAGCCTAAGGCTTCTTATAAAGAATGACATTCAGGATGTGGGAAGAAGTGGGGCATGGGCTGAGGGGGAGGCGTCAGTCTGCAGGGGAAGTTTTAATTGACTTCCTGTGTAACTGATATTTATAAATTGCATCTGACAAGAGAAATCTGTTTGCTGAGCCATTAATTCCGCCAGCTAATTCGGCTATGAGTTTGCAAGACTTCCAGCACAGGCCGTGTGGCTGGTGCTTAGACCTCAGACCGACAAGGGATGCAGGATGGAAAGGCTGGCAGGGTGCGTGGGGGCGGGGGTTGGCTGAGGGGGATCCTCTTATCTCTAAGGCTCTGGAAGATGGGCTGAATTTTAGCCATCTGGAGTCTGTGCCCTCAGGTGCTCCCTCACCATAGAGAAGAAGAACACTGTAGAGAGACCCGGGAGGTAGCTTTTCCTATGGCCAATAAGTCTAGTGTCCCCCAGGAGGTCACAGAGGTCCAGTCTCAGCCTCATTTACTAGATGAGGCTGCTGTGGCTCACAGAAAGCAAGTGATCCCCCAAATACTGTCACAAGCTAAGGGTCTCCTTAATTCAGGGTCCCCAACAGACATTGTGAGATGTCCCAGTGAGAGGTTCCAAGACCTTGGGAATCCACAACAAGGCCATAAACCCCTCATCCAAAGAACAGCCTGGAGTTAACCACAAGGATGGGGAAATACCTTATCTCAGATGGGCCGTCTGTGTGGGGCAGCCTTAGATGGTGTTTGGGTACCTCATCCTGTGGTTAAATGTTCATGGCACCAGCATACAACCCACTGACCACATAGACACACGCCAATCAGAACCAACCCATGTAGCATCTCTGGCACCCACCTAATCCTAGTTAAAACTCCCCAAGTCCCCTATAAAACGACTTGTCTAGGGTCGCCATTCTAATAGTTGACCCCTGCATGCTGGTAATTTTTGCAGAATAAACGCTCTCTGCCTTTGCATACGATATGAGTCTGGGGTCTTCCTTTGGCAATTATTGGACCTGAACGCCAGTACAAACCAGGCTCATAGCGAATGTAAATATATGAACAAATGAACAAGAAGTCTCACCCCAGGATTCCTCCCGTTCAAAGGCTGCTTAGAGACATCCCCACTCAGCTACCGCTCAGCAGGCTCAACCTCAGATTCACTCTAGCCCAAGAAGGGACATGGTGGAGAGGAGGTCTCTCTAGTCCACTGTGCATCCTAAGCAGGGGACCGGCCCTTGTGCACAGGACATTAATAAGCCTTGCTCAGCAATAGAGGGTGCCATGAAGGGCAGCGACTGGGTCCCTGTGGGACCAGTACATGTCAGAGAGCCACATGTGTGCAGAAACAGGAAGGGATTCAGATGCTGACCTTACTGTGTGAGATCACCCAGCTGTCCCTGGGAACCGATTCTGCTCTACAAACCTGCAGGAAGTGGGACCCAAGCTGAGCCTAGAAGGATAGGTAAAAAGGACGGGGGGCCGGGCGTGGTGGTATACGCCTTTAATCCCAGCACTCGGGAGGCAGAGTCAGGCGGATCTCTGAGTTCGAGGCCAGCCTGGTCTACAAAGTGAGTTCCAGGACAGCCAGGGCTAAACAGAGAAACCCTGTCTCGAAAAACAAAAAGCAAGCAAACAAACAAAGGAGGGAGGGATTGGGGAGATTGGGAACATACCTGGGATAGCAGGGGAAAGGTCCAAGAGGGCCAGAAAGAGCCACCAGGGAAAGGGGCTAGTATACATGTTGCTGAGGTCTGGGGGCTCTTACAGGGCCAAGAAGTGAGGGACAGAAAAGTAAAGAGGAGAGCCCAGCCCTTGGGACTGGTTGGGCTGTGACTCTAACCTGTGAGGGCCGCAGAGAGCCCAAGGCAGATTTTTAAGTGGCCTCACTCTTTATTTTAAATAGGGTCTCCTGTATACAAGGTTAGCCTGAAACTCGTTATGATGTTGAAGATGACCTTAACCACCTGATCCTCCAACCTCGGGCTCCTAAGCTGCACTTTAGAAAAGCCAATGTACACCCGTGTAGAAAAGAGACCGGGGGACAGAGGGCAGGGGGACTTCACTCTCAGCAGCAGCCTCATGCAGGCTAGCAGCTTCTATCCCCAGCCAAGCGCTGTGGAGTCCCTGGTAGGGTCTGAGCTCCAGAGCCTTTGGACTCTGGGCTATCCTTTGAGAAAGCACTGAGCTGTCTGTTCTCTTCTGCCCCCTAGTGTACTGTCCTAGCAACTACAACTCCTTGTGGTTTTTGCAGGCTTTCCTCTATCTAGATCCCTAATTTTATCCAACTCTCTATAAAACACGAAATAACAGGAGCTCCGAGCTTTGCAGAACATCTGGTGTCTGTTTCAACTGCTCAACTCTGGCGTTGCAATGCAAATCTAAAATACAAATGGATGACTGTAGCTGTGTTCTGATAAAGTTTCATTTACACATTGAGATTTGAATGGTAGACAATTTTCCCAGCTCACAAAGTATAAAAGTATCATTTGTCTTTTGGTTTTTGATCGTTTAAGAATGCAGAAAGTTTAACAACAACAGAAAGGAAGATTAGTGAATAAAAAAATGAGCAAAATTAGCTGGATATGGTGCATGTGCCTATAAGCACAGCACTTGGGAACTGGGGACAGGAAGATAAGGAGTTGGGGACCAGCCTGGGCTACAGAAGACCCTGTCTCAAAATCAAGCAGATAGAAGATAGGTAGATTGATAGATAGATAAATAGCAAATGATTTTTTAAAGGTTTATTTATTATATGTAAGTACACTGTAGCTGTCCTCAGATACTCCAGAAGAAGGCATCGGATTTCATTACAGATGGTTGTGAGCCACCATGTGGTTGCTGGGATTTGAACTCTGGACCTTGGGAAGAGCAGTCTTAACCACTGAGCCATCTCGCCAGCCCCCAGAAAATGATTTTAAAATGATGGTTTATTTTTCTTTCTTTCAAGAATAACACAGGGAATTGGGCAGTGGTGGCACACACCTTTAATCCCAGCACTTGGGAGGCAGAGGTGGGTCTGGTCCAATCTATTTGGTGTTCTGCAAGCTTCTTATATATATATATATATCTTTATTTAGGTTAGGGAAATTTTCTTCTATGGTTTTGTTGAAAATATTCCTGGACCTTTTAGCTGGGAGTCTTCTTCTATTTCTATTATTCTTAGATTGGGTCTTTCCACAGTGTCCCAGATTTCCTGGATGTTTTGTGTCAGGAACTACATTTTAGATTTAGCACGTCATTGACCGATGTATCAATTTCTTCAATTGTATCTTCTACCCCAGAGGATCTCTCTTCCATCTCTTGTATTCAGTTGGCGATGCTTGCATCTGTTGTTAATGTTCTCTTCTCTAAGGTTTTCCATCTCCAGGATTCCCTCGGTTTGTGTATTCTTTATTGCTTCTATTTCCATTTTCGGGTTGTGAACAGTTTAATTCATTTCCTTCACCTGTTTGATTGTATTTTCCTGTATTTCTTCAAGGGATTTTTTTGTTTTGTTTTGTATTTGTTTTTGTTTTTGACACAGGGTTTCTCTGGAACTCACTTTGTAGACCAGGCTGGCCTCGAACTCAGAAATCCGCCTGCCTCTGCCTCTCAAGTGCTAGGAATAAAGGCGTGCGCCACCACCACTGCCCAGCGGCTGTTGTGTTTTTACGCTAGCCTTTGCACCTGAGTTTTGCAGTTATTATAGATTTAGATGCAGATTTCTGAGTTTATCTTTGTTGGGTGTGTGGTCTTTGGATATTTTTTCCCTGGGTTTCTGTTTCCTCTCTGTCTACAGGCCTGAGTGGCCTGGCGTTCTAGTGACTGGCTAGTGTTCAGGTCCAGATCTCTTCTGTTGTAGCCTGCATGGCCTCTGAGCTTTGGGTGTGACCTTTACCTCTGGGGTCTCTGATGCTGGTGGGCCTCCAGGAAAACAAGCCAGGTTGTAGGTTGGAAATTGGAGCTTATGGGATGTGTTTATGGGAATATGGCTGGCTAGGACCTGGTTGTCTTGGTGACTGCAGGCCTCCAGAAATGCAGAGAATTTGTGGGATGGAAAATGGAGCGCAGGGTATGGGGTGCAGTTTGCTGCTGTTGGGGGTGCTTTCAGGGGAATTGGCAGGTAAGGGTCTGGCAGCACTCCAGAAAACAGGCAGAGTTGTGGGGCTGGAAATGGAGCGCAGGGTATGGGGCATGGTAAACAGGGTATGTTTACCGCTGTTGGGTGTGCTTTCAGGAAAGTTGTGAGCAGGCCTGGATGGCTACTACAAAGAAAAGCAAAACCATGTGTTGACTAGAACCTGGGAAGATAGGAACTTCATGGACTGTGGAACTGAGCAGAGGCACCATGGCTGTGGAATGTATTTGTGGAATTAAATTGTTCCCATTCCTTCCTGTTGCTGTAATAAAACACTGTGACCAAGGCAGCTTAGAGGGGCAAGGGCTTAGTCAGCTTATACTTCCAAGCCCTATTCTGTCATGAGGGAAATCAATACAGTCTTCCCTCATACTCATCAGTGGGCTCCATCCTCTGCCTCTAAGATGAACCCCTGGGAGCTGTCCTTCCTTCCTCTCACTCTCTGCCACACTGGACAGTGGGAAAAGTGACTAATACACTCAAGTAAAGAGAAACTAAGATTTACACTAATGTGCAGACACAAATTACCCAGTCCTATGTGCTCATCACCATGCCAGCATTCAGGTAACTATAGCAACCTCCTAGGAAATTGCCAAGCACTTCCAAATTTCTGACCCCCAAAACTGTGAGTGGTAGTTAAGTGTTTCTTGCTGTTTAAAGCCACTATATTTGATGGATAACTTGTTACACAGTGGTAGCTAACCAATACAGTAAATAAACAATGCAATCTAAGGCATGGTTCCTGGAAAGACCCCTCTTCCAGTTGTCAAGGCCAAACAGGACAGCAGACGTGAGGAGCTCTGTGCGGACTGACAGAGTGACAAAGTCATCGCTCTCTCAGTCCGAGGAGGCTTGCTTATCACATATGTAGGACTGTCTAGGAAGTCACCTGGGAGAGCATGATTTCACCCGTGTAGTTGGAAAGCTTGGAACAGAGGCCGACCACAGAGGACAGGAAGAACAGGAAAAAGTGACCCCATATTGATCATCCATTCTGTGATCAGCTTTGTACAAGTTCCACTTCACCTGCTTCTCACAGTACAGTCGGGCCATGGCCTGATGCATCTGTGGCACACCCAGCCATGGGGCACACGGCTGCCGAGCCAGAACCGGCATCCAGGTCATGTATAACCAGAATTTATTCAACAAACGAATGTTTGGGCGACTGTAGCTAGCAGTAGAGCCCTTGCCTGGTATATTCCCCAGCTCTGAGAGAAAACAAATGAGTATTTCGTATATGGAGAAAGAAAATCCAATAGTGTGATGGTTTATATATGCTTGGCCTAGGAGGTGGCACTATTAGAAGGAGTGGCCCTGTTGGAGTAGGTGTGTCACTGTGGGCGTGGGCCTAAAATCCTCATCCTAGCTGCCTGGAAGTCAGTATTCTGCTAGCAGCCTTCAGAGGAAGATGGAGAACTCTCAGCTCCTCCTGCACCATGCCTGCCTGGATGCTGCCATGCTTCCACCTTGATGATAATGGACTGAACCTCTGAACCTGTAAGCCAGCCCCATTTAAATGTTGCCCTTTATAAGAGTAGCCTTGGTCATGGTGCCTGTTTGCAGCAGTAAAACCCTAACTAAGACAGATAGTAACAGTGGTTTCCTTTAGTCCTTGTGTTTAGAGACCATGCATGAGCTCTGGTCCTGCAGTAATAGGATTTAGATGGGCGCATGGCTGGAGTAAAGGATGTACTTCCATCTGGTGTCAAGGTTGAAGCAACGTGGAAGTTGTTTTGCAACAGTCTCTTACAACCCTGTTCCCTCCCAGGCTCTGCCGGGGACTGTGGAGAAAAGTCCCCTAGAAGGTCTTTGAGGTGTTCCTGGCTCTTTAGAGATAGCCGCTTGGCGCTTGGTTGCTTCCTGTCCCCTATATTTCCCATGGGAGATCTTTGTAAGTTACCGAGCTGCTCTGCGCCCGTGAGTCAGAATGGTAGCTCTGACATGGCGGTTTTCCTGTGCACGTCATACAGCGGTGCCATGGAACAGAACAGTGATGTAAATCCATCTTGGGCCTTGATCAGAATTGCTGACTGTGGCTTTCTAAAGATTGACTCTGTCATTCCCCACCTGACCCCCATTCCAATTTGCTTTCTGTTGGTTCAATAAAACATTCTGATCAGAAGCAACTTAGGGAGGGAAGGGGGTTGATGGCTGAGGGAAGTCAGGCCAGGAGCTCACAAAGAAACTGGAGCAGAAACCATAGAAGGCTGCTTACTGGCTTGCTCGGCTGGCTTTCTTTTATAACCCAGGCCTGCTGTCCTAGGGACACAACACCCTCAATGGCCTGGACCCTCCTGTATTAGTTAGCAATTAAGAAAATGCTCTTGAGCCGGGCGGTGGTGGTGCACGCCTTTAATCCCAGCACTTGGGAGGCAGAGGCAGGCGGATTTCTGAGTTCAAGGCCAGCTTGGTCTACAAAGTGAGTTCCAGGACAGCCAGGGCTATACAGAGAAACCTTGTCCCAAAAAAAAAAAAAAGCTCTTATGTCCATAGACCAATCTGAACTAGGTCATCCTTCAGATAAGACTCTTTCCCATAGCTCTGGGCTGTGTCAAATGCATAGCTGAAGCTATATAAACCAGGAGACCCCATATACACGTGTGTATGTTAATCCCAATGTACCTGCACATATATGCACATTCCTACATGTACACATGCATGCACACACCACACACATAAAATACTCATACATACACACATCATCCATTTATATGCATGCTCATATACATATATGAAGATATATACTGATATATATTTTTATATATGCACACAGACATATGCACACACACATGAGTCCATATATACATGCACACAGTCATCTGCACACATTCACATATTTATCTCACTTTTCACATAGACTGTCATGCACATACTAACCAGACACACACATACACTCACACATGTAACCACATGTATTCATTCCACTGCTACCAACTCTCTGGAAGATCTTAAAGAAGCACTATGTGGTATAAACAAAAAACAAACAAAAAAAACAAAACAAATGCCTTATGGGTTTGCTAGCACCCACATCCCACCCCACCCCCCATTAAAAACAAACAAACAAACAAAAAAACCCAAGAAGCCAGAAAGTGTACACAAATATGTGTTTAACTTAACACGTCCAAAATACCATTTCCCAAGCCATCTCTCTTCTAAGAATACTGATAATCCACCACGTGTTCCTCTGGGTTTTTTGTTTGTTTGTTTACTAAGATCATTAAGCTCCCATATGCACTTCACAGACAAAGCACATCTACGTGTGGCCCCTGGCTGCGATGTTCAGGGCCCCAACCTCAGACGGCAACCTTGGTTCTGTTGGCAGCAGAATGGTGGGGAGTCATGATGTCTCCTTCTGACTCCGAAGATCTCTCTGTTGACTTGGCAGTGGTGCCATCACCCCCTTCTGACTGATCAGCGGGGTGTCCCCACCATGGGTTGATAGAACGCATGTGGCCGCCACTGGGGTTTAATGAAGCGGCACTCCACCGAGCTATAAAATTGCCATCAGGCAGCCTTCCAGCCACGTGCTAGCCAAGGAAGTATTGAACGGCAGTGTAGGGAGATAATCAGCTGACAATCGCCACAGAACTGAAGTCTCCTCTTTGAAAGCTGACAGAGCCGTGCCGTGAGGTCGCACTGGGGGCAGAAAGTTCTGTGGAATGTTGTAAGGTGGAGGTATCGTGCTCAAGGAACAGCTGCTGTTGGTGCCGCTGCGCATCTGTGCCTAAGCCTCAAATGGAACCACGGATGGGTAGATAGATAGCAGGACAGGACAGATTCAGTGGAGAGAGGGGACCTGGTCTTTGACAATGGAAGTCAAGAAAGGAGGAGCATGCACAGAGGGAGAAAGGGTCTGAGAGTGTGGAGAGGAGAAACCAGGAAAGTGGGAAGCCAAAGAAGGAAGCCGTGTCAGCAATGTAGCTCTCTCTCTGTCTCTCTCTGTCTCTCTCTGTCTCTCTCTCTCTCTCTGTCTCTCTGTCTGTCTCTCTCTCTCTCTCTCCACCCTGTACCACGGTGTTCCTAAGTCCTTTCAGTAACTCATCCACTTGACTCGGAGCCGAATGGCCTGTGTTTTTCTTCACACTTCCTGCTAAGTTCTCATTTGCAGGTAAATAAACGGTAGGGTCCCTGGGACTAAAGCTTCATATTCAACAAAGTGAGTTGGGTTTCTTGTATTCAGCACGGAGTCTCCCTCCTTCCTCCACACAGTTGAAAAATTACACACTTGACTGTAAAGGGGGAAGGTGGATCAGCCATCAGCTGTGTGCCAACAGCAAGGTGGTAGGACGCCTAACGGGGAAGCCGAGTTGAACTGGGCCCTGCTGGAAAGTCAGCCGGTGGCGGCAGACGTTACCTTCTGCCCTGGTTAGTCTTCTGCCAGCCCGACACAAGCCTGAGTCATGTGGGAAAGCAGAACCTCAGCCGGGAAAATGGCTTGTATACAAGTTCACGGGAGATTGATGTGAGAGGACCCATCTGACTGTTGGGGGGCGCCATGCCTGGACAGGCAGTGCCAGGTTGTATAAGAAAGCAAACTGAGCACACCACAAAAATCAAACCAGCAAGCTGTGCCCCTCCATGCCCTCTGCCTCGGTGCCTGCCTCCAGGCTCCTGCTTCTGCTCCTGCCCTGACTTCCCTGTGATGGACTGTGATCAGGACCTGTGCTCCAGATTAACCCTTTCCTCCCCAAGTTGCTTTTGGTCACGGCATTTATCACAACAACAGAAACCATGCCAATCTTCAGAGAACCCCCAGTCAGGGGGAACCTGGAGCCTTACAACCACATCACCTGGCACAGACGGAGGCCCCAGGTTGGTACAGAGAGAATGTGTAGAAAGGTCAGATGCTGAAACCGGAATGTGGCATTTACGCCACCGCAATCCTTGGGTAATCAATAAACATTTGCTAAAGGTTACGTTGAAAAAAAAAGGCCATTTTAAAGGCCTAGTGTGAGCTCAGATTTATCAAGACCTACAAAAGGCACGAAGGAGCTGGTCTAGGAGTCCCAAGCAGGGCTTGTCACAGAGTAGCAGACTGCCTCAAAGGGTGACATATACCCTCTCCTCTGGCCTTCCAGCAGAGAGGCAAAAGTGACCTCATGAGTCCTTTCAGCTTTGGTGAGAAAAGGCAAAGGGGAGGTGTGATGACTCATTCTGGAGCTAAATATGAGGGACCATGGCCCAGGAGCACAGAGTCAGGTGACTCCAAATTTTATGTTCCAATGCAGTAACAGCTTGATGTTCTTATAGAAGCCAAACAAGAGAACTCAGAAATTATGGTGCCTTTAAAATAAAGTGATGGAAACACTAGGTAGGTCAGTTAAGGCAGACAGACATCCCTGAGGCCTCAGACACCGCAGTATGGTGGGGAGCAGATTGAGGACAAGTAGTGGGTCTGTCATGGGGATGGAGCTCCCATTTGTCCCTCTCTCATCACTCGAAAGCCAGGACTCAGGAGATGAGCACCGGAAGGAGAAACCAGGTTCATTCAAGGCCAGGCCCCTGAGAAGGTGGAAGGCCTATCCAAATCCTGGTTCTCAAACCAGGGGCCTTTAAATGATAAGTGTCCCTCACAGGATCCAGTAGTTGGATGCTTAGTCCCCAGCTGGTGGCACTGTTTGGAGAGGTTTAGAAGGCGTGGCCTTGCTGGAGGAAGCATGTCACTGGGAGATGGGCTTTGAGAGGAAAGAGCCTCGCCTACTTCCAGTCTGCTCTCTGTTCCATGCTTAAGTTTGAAGACGCCGAGCTCTCCGTTTCCTGTCCTCCCGCCATGCCTGCACACTTCCTGCCACCACCACCCCCCACACACAATGATGGACTGTCCCCCACTCTAAGGCCACTAGCCCAGATAAGACCTTCCATCTGTAAGACTTCCTTGGTCATGAGGTTTTATGACAGCCACAGGAAAGTAACTAGTACCACTACCCCCAAAGATCTATCTTGGGGAAGTCAGGTTTATAAAGAGGGAAGAAAGTTGTAAGAGACGATGAGCAGAAACCTACATGCTCAGTGGAGTCCCCTTTTCCCTTGCTCTGGCCTGAACAGCACAACTGACCTTCAGCTCCTGTGGCTGGTTCCAGCTCTGAGTCTGGATTCACCAGGGGAATCCTGGGGAGAGAAATGACACAGGTCTGAGCTCTGGGTACTACTGGCAACTCTGCCACAAGACGTCGGGCAAGCAGAGGAGAAAGGTGTCACTTTTCGACAAGTTAGACTTCACAGAAGTTTATGTCATTTGTGTTGGTCATTTCACAGACCGAGGACTAAGGGTGGTCACCACACATTCTGACGCTGCCGCGTGAGGGTCACAAAATGCTCCGGGGTTGTGGATCTCAACAGTATTAAGGAGCTAAGGAGTGGAGACAGCTTTGCAAAGGCTAAGTCTCAAAAGCACAGCCCCTGTGGCATGCTCGCTTTCTTCAGAAGTCTCAGTGCTGCCCAGTGCTTGGTACTTGCATGGCAGAGGACAGAGACAGGACCCTGTGGCTCCAGACAGGCAGGAGGAGATTTCTGACTGCACAACCTTTGGGGTGGGGGTGGGGGGCACTGACCAATCCCTGAAGCTGCTTTCCCTTTTCCCTCAGGAGTGAATAAACAGTCAGGGAGGCTGGGTAGAACTTTCCTCCTCCTGGGGGTGGGTGGGGGGAAACATGATGTGTGGAAATAAGACTATCTACAACAAGCTTAAATATCACCTGGTGCAGAGATGAGCTAGAAAGATGTCTGCCTCTGCAGTTAAGAGCTTTGCTCGTCCAGAAGACCCAAGATCAACTCCCAGCACCCACATAGCATTTTACATGTAAGCATCTGTAACGCCAGTTCCAGGGAATGCGACACCCCTTCAACCACCAGGCACACATGCAAGAAAAACACCCGTACTTGCGTAAAATGAAATAAAAATTGTTCTAAAAAGGCCCTATGTCCAGGCCACACAGGTGCGTTGGAGCCATCAGAGAGGAAATGGGACCAGGATTGTACCAATCGGGAAGACTACAGCGTACACACACACACACACACACACACACACACACACACACACACACACACACACACGGCTTTTTACTCAGCTGCCTGTCTGGATCCTGAACCCGGCTCTGCCTGTTGGGGGCGCTGTGACTTGTGTGATTGACATTAGAGTGGATGGTGTGAGCCCTGTGGGGCTGCATTGGGGTTTATTTGGCATACAGCCGCGTGAGCAGGATGCTATTACAGCGGTATAATTGGTTTCTCAAAGGTGATTTACTCCTCTTGTTAGCAGACTGGAGTGGTTGAGGATTTCAATCTACTAACATTTAGATTGCCTCAGGAGGGAGGCCAGCGAGTCCTGCCTGCAACACATTTGAAATGCCCTGCAGCCAGCTTCCCCACTGCAGATTCTGGGCGGAATGCTAATGGGTCCCAACTCCGGTCCCAATGACCTTAGCTGGGGTAGCAGAAGCTAGACCTTGTCCTCCACCTCAGAGAAAATGGGGGTGTAGCTCTCAGCAAGGTGAGCATGTCCTGTTTATTCATGTACCCTGGAAGCTTTGCCTGCAGCTCAGCACACAAGTGACCCTTGAGATTGGAGGATAGGTTGGTGGGTGAGTGCGTGCATGCGTGCTCGCTCCTTCACTTCCTCACCCCGTGCTATACCGGGATTGTAAAACCCTTTGGGGTAGGTGGGAAATGAGAGGTGACAGAGAGAAGACAAAGGATACAACCTGTGATGATGACCCAAGGGGTCTGTGGGCCGGGGCTGTGTGATCTGTAAAATGGCACTGACGAGACAGGAGCAGATGTGCCGGAAGCATCGACGAGAAAGATCAGAAATCACCAAGCGGCAGACCATGCCAGAACAAAACCAGATCCACTGGGGTCGTCAACAGCCCCTCCACGGGCCTGACACGCCCGCTACCCCATAGATGCAAAGCGGTGCTGGGTCGGCTGGATATGAAAAGTTTCTACTGAGGGAATTCCTATCGTTTCAAATTTTGCAAGTAGGGCCGGAGATAAATCTCTGCAGGTGGTGCCTGGCTAGCCTGTTCTATCCCCATCGCTGGGTGTGGTGGCACATCCTGGAATCCCGGTCCTAGGGAGGTTGAAGCAAGAAGATTAGAAGTTCAAGATGGGGGGGGGGGGAACTGTTGAGATGGCTCGGTGGGTAAGAGCACTGACTGCTCTTCTGAGGGTCCTGAGTTCAAATCCCAGCAACTACATGGTGGCTCACGACCATCCGTAACGAGATCTGACTGACCCCCGTCTTCTGGAGTATCTGAAGACAGCTACAGTGTACTTACATATAATAAATAAATAAATCTTAAAAAAAAAAAAAAGAAGTTCAAGACCAGCTGTGTAGGAAATTTGGCACCAGCCTGGAGTACATGAAGCCATCCAGGGTGGTTGGGAGCTTTAAAATTCTAAAGAGGAGCCTGCATTCTGGAGTAAGCAGGCCTTGTCCGTAGGACACTGTCCTTGTTCCTCTGAGCTTGTTGGCTGGAATCTAACATGAACTGTCCCCTGTCCCCAGGGTACCTAAGAGAGCCCAAAACATGTACAGATGTTTCAGATCAAGCTCATAGCTCTGGCTGTGACCTAACCCAGGCTCTGAGCAGAGTCGCCCCTGTCATGGCAGAAGAGGAACTTTTTGTTCAATCTGATCTTAAATTACCCAGTGTATAATATTGGGGTTGACCAAATTCCTAGACTTGGCAAATATAAACGGGTTCCTGGGGGTAGAGAGACAAACTGCATTTTGTGGGTGGGGCCAGAGCATCTGCTGGAGGCCAGTCTCCAGAAGCTAGTAAGGGGCTCTGTGCAGGAAGAAATAGCTCTGGGCCCAGAAGAACCAGACAAGAGCCTGGCAGGAAAAGATGGGGTCACAGGCATGGGGCTGTGCCCAGCTTCTACATGGGTTTAGGGAATCCAAACTTAAGTCCTCACACATGAAAATGACTAGGCCTGAACGCAGCCTGAGGAACAGGCTTTCTGGACATTCCAGTTCTCTGTTCTTTAACCTCAAGCAAGTCTACACGTTCAAGAAGATTTTTGGTTGTTTGTTTGTTTCTGAGACATGGTCTCTCTATATACATTAAACTATTTTAGTAACTCATAATCCTCCTGCCTCCACTTCCTAGGTGTTGAGATTACAGGGCTATACCACCATGACCAGATAAAAATGGTCTTTTGAAGTTCTATTTGGGACCACAAGTAAGAGTTAGTTAAGTTCTGGGGCGTTCCTGTCTGGCCTCCATCCTGAAAGGACCGTATTCACATTGTCAAGGTCACATAGGAGTGACAGAGGAAATCTGTTAGTGGCAAAGACCACTGATGACTCCTCAGAGAGCCCCTGGTAGTGGCTGGCAGGTGATAAGGACAGAGGAGATGGAGGGAGATGTTCTGGTTTCTGAGGGGGCGACACCTTGGGAACATGCTGCTATATGCTGCTGTAACAAAATGCCTGATAGACAAGGGACCAGTGGTCTAACTCACGTTCAGAGGGTTCATCCGCAGCCCTTGCGTTTGGCCTGCCCCTGGCTGCCACATGCCTCCCAATAGGTGACTTCATCCTGCCCAGGACAAGCATGGTGGAGTTCGTGCCATTTCTACACTACTCCAGAGAAACCTAACATCCAAGGTCTCCTTGGCTGGACCTCCCAGAGGCTCCAAGGGAAGACTCAACAGCCACATTTGCCTTCTTAATAGCCTTGAACCCCTACTGTCCTCTGCCAAACTTGGCGGCAGGAAGAAAACTCAGAACATAGGAGAGAGGTTCCTGACGGACCCCTTGGCCTCCCTCCCTAGCCCTTCCTCCTTTCTCCAGTTCTCCAGGCCCGCTGCTTTCTCTCTTTTCCTTCACAGATCCCCGGCTCCCTGACCCCAGTCTCCCTGGTGGCCTGTCCTATCCCTCACCAGGATACTTAGGAGCCTCCAGGCTTTTAGCCATGATTTGTTAAGGAAATAGACAAAGGAATCTCAATCCCCACAAACTCCTCTAAGCTTCCAAAGCCAGGACTGCCTCTGCCTCTCTGCCTTGGGCACTAAGCCTTCCAGCTCCCCTGGAGCAAAAGGCTAGAAGGAAGTAAATGTGCAGAGGAAAAATGGAGATGCTTCGACTAACATTTACAAAAGATTATCCTTGGGAATGGTTGTGATAGTCATGGCCCTGGGAGTAAGGGTGAACTCCCCAGAGCCTGCAGATAAACTTCAAACAGTGTTTGAGCATCCGTGATCTTCAGCCCCAGAGGCAGCAGCTCAGAAATGCAGAAGCCCTGTCTGAAGCAGGGTCCTCATCTCTCCAGAGCTCACATCTCTGCCCCGATTATGAAGGTCGGTTGGGGTTTGAGAGGCCATTTCCAAAGCCTTGAAGCTCAGAGCATCTCCGGCCGAAGGTTCTAGTTCCCCGCCCTTCAAATTTCTGGGGAAAATGCTCAGAATACAAAACTACATTCCAGAACTTTCTACTTAAGGCAAGGAGTTCGGGGCCCTGATTTCTGTAAAAACTGGGGGATCAGACACGGCTACATCCGCTAACTTAAGAAAAGAGAGGAATGCCAGACAGACATCAGGAGCAGAAAGCATGGGCAGGTGGACTGGTGGGCAGCACCCCGCAGGAGGGAGACTTCCCAGGAAATGGGGGAGCAACCCCAAGCAAAGAAAGAAGGTCTAATGAGAAGACCCGGGACCATTCCAGACAACCTTACCCAGCATGCACCTCGAATCTTAGAGCCTGGCTTTGCCTCGACCCTAAGCCTTCTGCATCCTGGACTTCCAACACGTGGAAAAGTCATGCCACAAGTTCCTGTTGCCATCCCCAGGCCTCCCCTACCACGGAGACTGTGCACTGCAGACTGGGAGCCTAAATAAACCTCTTCCTCCTCTACGTGCTTCTGTAGCTATGTTGTTACAGTGCTCAGAAAAGTAGATAACACAGGGGTTGGCCAACCTCAGCCAGGAGTTCTTGCTCAGACTCTCTTGTGTGCTTTCAGACATATGGCAGCTAGGATCCAGCCCACCAAAGACGCATCAAGGCTAGGAGTGGAAGACGGCCTCACTCTGAGCTTCAGGTGGTTGTCAGCTGGGAGCTCAGCTGGAGTTGGCAGCCAAACACCTCCGTGTGACTTTATTATAGTCTCAGTCTGTTTCAGCCTTCGGCAGCTGGGTTCCTGAAAGGACTGTGCCATGAGAAAGCTTTCCAAGAGACCCAGGCAGCAGCTGGAAGGCCTCCTACGGTCTAGTCTTACCCAACTCCTCCACTCTCTGTTGCTTGAAGAACAAGCTGGCATCCAGGAGTTAGAAAAGCAGATGCCATTTCTGCATGGGAAAGAAGTGTACGTATGTATGCAATCAATGAGGACCATGTGGGGTTGGTGGCATGTGTGTGTGCAGGTGTATATGTATGCATATGTATATACAGGCCAAAGGGCAACCTCAGGTGTTATTCCTCAGACAGTGTCCAACTTATTTATTGAAACATGGTCAGTAAGTAACTCGGAGTTTGCTTTGCACGCCAGACTGGCTAAGCTGGTGAACCCCCGGTGAACCCTAGGAATCCACAACTTCTGACTCCCCAGAAATGGAATTACAAGAGCATGCCACCACATCTGGCTTTTTAAAGATTGATTGATTGATTGATTTTATGTGTATGAGTACAGACTCCCCAGAAATGGAATTACAAGAGCATGCCACCACATCTGGCTTTTTAAAGATTGATTGATTGATTGATTTTATGTGTATGAGTACACTGTAGCTGTCTTCAGACACACCAGAAGAGGGCATTAGATCTGTGAGCCACCATGTGGTTGCTGGGAATTGAACTCAGGACCTCTGGAAGAGCAGCCAGTGCTCTTAACCGCTGAGCCACCTCTACAGCCCCCACATTTGGCTTTGGGGATTGAACTCGGGTCCCCAAGTTTGCACAGCATGCACTAAACCAAGTGAGCCGTCTCCCAGCCCAGCCCTGCCACCGCCTCTGAAGCCTAACACAACCACCCGCAACCACAACAATTTATAGTTCTTTCATGTGCAAAATTTACCCAGGCCCAGGTGAGGGCTCCCGGACATAGTTCTGACACTGATATATCTCTTCATGTTCCCCACTCGGAGCACAGGATGATGATGGCAAGATGTCCACAGAAGACAAAGTCACCTCCAGTCAAGCAGTGGCACAGAGAGGACAGACAGGACAGGAGGCATGGGCTACGCGTGTCTTATCAGCTTCTCCAGACTTGCAATCATCCAGGGGACACACGCCTGGGTGCATCTGAGGGTGTTGTTTCCAGAGAGGTTTAATGAGGACAGACGATGTGGGTGGTGCCATCTCTTGGGCTGCGGTCCTGAGGATGGAGTACCTGTAAAGAAGACTGCTAAGCATTCACACCCTTTGCTTCCCGACTGGGGTGCAGCGTGGCCGGTCCCCTGTGGTTCTTGTCACCATGCCTTCCCTACAACAATGGATGGTACACCCTGAAACTGGGAGCCAATGTAAACCCTCCCTCCCTTGAGTGGCTTTTGTTGAATATCTGGTCACAGTAATGAGAGGTGCGATTAAAGCCAGCCCTGCATCTCAAGACGGCTTCCCAATGGCTCGGGCTCTTGGCTCTGCTCTCTCTGCTGCCTTTCCTTTACCGGAAGGGTTGTGGCACAGCTGTTTCCCCAGACATAACATGAACATCAGCATTGTGCAGCAAAGATTCCTGTGCTAGACCTACAGAATGCCTTGGCAACAAGACATTTCAATGCTTGCTAGACCTATGGTTGTACTAATGGTTTATTAGCGCTCTCTCTTAGAAGGAGGGAACTGTTTTCTGACACTCTACCCACCATCACCTTCCAGCTTCATCTGGCCTGGGTCGGTGTGTGTGTGTGTGTGTGTGTGTGTGTGTGTGTGTGTGTGTGTGTGTGTGTATACATGTGTGAGTATGTGCATGTGTGCGTGTGAATGCATGTGTGTTTGTGAATATGCATGTGTGTGTATGTGTATGTGTGTGTGTGTGTGTGTGTGTGTGTGTGTGTGTGTGTGAGAGAGAGAGAGAGAAAGAGAGTGTGTGTGGTATGTATGAGTGTGTATGTGCATGTATGTGTGTGGGTATGTGTATATGTATGTGTATTAGAGTACATACAAAGTAGAAATCAACCTGATTAGTGCTCTGGTGATGCAGCCAGGGTAAGACCTTTTCCATGGGTTCTGGGCCTACCCATACCCATATTAATAACCCCAATAAACTCTCTGGTTCACTGAGCTGGGCTGGGGTGGAATCAAGTCTTGGTCTCTCAGAGCCTGTGTAAGGTGAGAAAACATTTCTTTACATCTCCCAAGGGAAAGCAGCAGCCATAAGCAATGGCCCGTGTGTGCAGTCAAGGAGCCTTGACAGTCTGCTCTACATATTCTACATTCAGGTCTAAAGGCCTCCTGTCATTTGAAATATTTCTGCCATTTCATTCTAAGCTGGTTCATTTCCTTTATAGTTTCTATAGGTTTCCTGTCATCAATTATATGCCAGCATTTCTAATTCTCAAAGACCTTATTGTCCATCAAAAGTAGCACAAATGTCCTTAAAAGTCCTCTCACCTGCCGGGCAGTGGTGGCGCACACCTTTAATCCCAGCACTCAGGAGGCAGAGGCAGGTGGATTTCTGAGTTTGAGGCCAGCCTGGTCTACAGAGTGAGTTGCAGGACAGCCAAGACTACACAGAGAAACCCTGTCTTGAAAAACCAAAAATAAACAAAGAAAAAATGTCCTCTTATCCAAGGACTGGGAGATAACTCCATTGGTGGAGCACTTGCCTAGAATTCACGAAGACCTGCGTTAAATCTCTGGCATTGCACAAAACAGGCATAGAGGATTATGCCTGCCATCCCAGGACTTGGGAGGCAGAGGAAGGAGAATCAGAAGTGTAAGGTCATCCTTGGCTGTGCAGAATGTTTGAGGCTAGCCTGGGCTACATAAAACACTGTCAAGAACAGAAAAGAAGAAAGGATGTAGGGAAGGCAGAGAAAGAGGATAAGAAGGAAGATGAGATAGATTGTCTTGTCTAACTGGGAAGGTCTACAAAGAAACCCCTCAGTCCTCCAAAAGGGTCTTACACACACACACACCCGGGACTTCATCTTGCCTGACAACCGTGTTTTACGCGTGTAAACCAGGGGCACAGTAAAGAGACTGCCTACAAGACTGCTCCATGGCGTGGTAGAGGGAAAGAAAGGTCTTTGTTGTAAGTAAAAAGAGAGAAAGCATCCAGAGGCAACTGGAAGAGTCCAGAGCAGGGAGAAAGGAAAGCTAGCAGGAGGTGGCGAGAGCTGACTGTCAGAGGGGGAGAATAGCAAGAGATAGAGGGAACTATGAGACCAGCGTGCAGCCAGGGGAGCAGGCAGAGGGTATGAAGAGAGCAGGAAGCTGAGGTGTGAGGGCCAGAATGCTGGGGGGCTTGGAAATGTCTAACAGGCGCACGTGAGGAAGGACTGAGTGAGCCTGGAGGTTGGCCTGGGAAATGAAATGTCCCTTCTGCCAGACATAAGGGAAGTGACTCCATTCTGCAGGCATTCCTGAGGGATGCCGGCTTTTATCTACCTGCCAGAAACCCACTTATAGCCCAGTCTGATCTCATCTCTGGATATATGGACAGCCGGAGTCCTTGAGACCTAATAACTGGAACCTCCATCCATTTGAGCTCTGCCAAGAGGCCATTTCTCAATGTGAAAACACCTTGTCCCTCAGAAAGCTCACCCTCTGGCTTTCGTATACATACTGCAAGCACCCTCTAAATTTTGCTGGAAACTGAACACAAAACATGCCTTCGCTAACCTGGGTTCCCCTGTGGGTGGCTGAAACTCCAGCATCACAAGCCAAGTGCCCAGCCTGTTACCTCAGTTCAAAGAGGCCAGAGACAGGAAGGTCACTTGCTGCAGCTTGCTTATATGCTTCTTAGGAGAGAAACTGAAAGTCCCAGATTCAGGGAAGAACTTTGTCTCAAAGGAACAGGTGGAAAGTGGTCTACTGGCCTCTGCATATGTGCGCACATGGGTGCACATACATGTAAATGCGCACATGTGCACACACAACTAAATCTTTATTAAAAGGATAAAGATAGATTAAAGACATCTAAAAGAAAGAAAAACTGAGGAAGAAAAGAGGGAGGGAGACTGGCGGGAGAGGAGAAGAGGTACCAAGAACGGGGGTCTGTAATCTCAGCTGGTGGGAGAGAGAGTCAGGAAGACAGAGATCTTAAGGCCAGTCAAGGATACATATCTGTCTACACCCCACTGGACAGTACTGAGGTACACAGCTCCAGATGCCTCAAGGGAGCTGAGAAATCTGGGAGATGTAGTCTTTATTACTAAATGTCCTGCATATAGCTAAAATCTCTGTATAGATGAGAGGGAGGAGGGTGAGACAGCCATAAAGCCATTGATCCATCCTCTCAACGCTATGCAGATGACTAGTGTCAGAGCGTGCCTTCACAAATCCCACACTCCAGGGACAGCAAGTCACGGCCTCCAGGCCAAGTCTGTGAGCTTCGTGAACTTGGTCTGATTGGTATGCTGCTCTGGCCTCTCAGTACAACAACCCTCTCCCACTGCTCTTCCCTGTTGAGAGCCAGCCAGGCATCTCCTAGGAAGGCTAAAGTTCCCCTTCACAGACATTCCAACCTTGCCCTGTCTTGATCCCTTTGGTGAAAGTATAGAAAATGGCTGGTCTGCTCTTGACCAAACATCAGCACCATCACAGTGGGGCTGCTACTGTCCTGATTGACATATCATGAGATCAGTAAGGGCATCCTCCTGGCTGCCAGCACTTCCCCAGCTGTGTTCCTCAGGGGCACAGAAACGCCCAGGCACCAGGGGGAGGGGTGAGAAGTGCTCGTGGTGGAGACCCTCCACCCCCACCCCCAGGCCTGAGCCAGCAGAGAAGAGAGGCGTCATCCCTGGGACCTCAGTGTGTGCAAAGGGTAGTGTCTCCTGGCGAATGGAGCCGGTGCTTTGCAGAGCTGGGGACAGGCTGAAATTGCAGCTATTTTTCAATGCCTCAAATGTGTGTAGGCTAGCAGAAGTTAAAAAGGGAATCTGTTGACAAAATGATTCTAAACTCCACGAGGAAGCTAGAAAAATAACACAAGAGGAGACTGGAAAAAGCAAAGGAGCTGCGTGTGCCTGGTGATGCAGAGGCAAGGGTCACAAGTTCAAGGCCTGGTTGAACTATAGAGTGAGTTCAAGGTCAGCCTGAGCAACTTAATGGGACCCTGTATAAATAAATAAATAAATAAATAAATAAATAAATAAATAAATAAATAAATAAATAGCTGAGCTGTATTTCTAGCTCTGTGGAGTTCTTGTATAGCTATATGCAAGACCTCGGTTCAATCTCCAGTAGAGAGGTGGGAGAGAAAGGGAGGGAGATGGGAAGGGAAGACATAAGAGAGAGATATGGTGTAGGGATTTTAAATTGTACTATCTCATTTCATGTTCACAGGCGACTGATGCTAACCCACTTCTGATACTTATAAACTGTCAGTTCAGCTCCTCTATACCCACGGTGTCCATCCCCTGTCCAGCTCTGTGCCTAAATCTGAAACCACAGGACTGGTTTCAACCAGCTCCTAGACTCAGCATTGTCTTTGGACAAGAAGCCTACGGGAGATTTCAACACTTATGTACATCCCACTTCTTGCTTAGTAAATGCCCTATGCATGGAAAGAGACACCGTGACCACAGCAACTCTTATAAAGGAAAACATTTCATTGGGGCTGGCTTACGGTTTCAGAGGCTCAGTCCATTAGCATCATGGTCGGAAGCATGGTGGCATCCGGGCAGACATGGTGCTGGAGAGGTAGGCATCCAGATCAGCAGGTGGCAGAAAGAGAGAGAGACATTGGGTCTGGAGTGAGCATTTGCAACCCCAAAGCCTGCCTCCAGTGACAAACTACCTCAGAAAAGGCCACACCTCCTAATCACGCCACTCTCTCAGAATCTGGGGAGGTGGGGGGATGTGTGCATTTTCATTGAAACCACATTTTCCTTATCTTCACACCTATTCCTTAAGATGAGCCTTGGAAGGAAGATCGGCAGCACCGCAGAACCAGTGGTACCCTGGAAACCCCTCCTGGGGGGCAGGGGCAGGCTGGGCTAAGGCAGTGACTATACAGGGACAGACTGTCCTGGGTATGACACAGGTGGGCTACCAGGTCCTTAGGAGATTTCTAAACATCTTGGGCCACAGTCTTGGATAATTTGCTTATAGCCCTCAGGCAGAATACCTTTTTTTTTTAATCGAAAAAAATATTTTCTGACTATAGTTTCTTCTTCCCCAACTCCTCCCAGATCCCCCTCATATCTCTACCCACCCACCCAAATCCAGACACTCTTTCTCTTTCATTAGAATATAGACATCTAAAATAATAATTATTATTAATAATAACTAAGATAAATGGGGAAACAAGCTAGAATAGGAGGGGAAAAAAAACAGAAAAAAGGAGCCAAAGAAGACTCACAGAACGCAGACAGACACTGAGACACACACAGGAACTCTGTACAAACAAAAATCAGAAACCATAATATAGAAATAAAAGACCTGTAAGGTTAAAACAACAACAACAAACGAACAGGCCAGAGAAAGCATTGTGAGGCAAAGAAAACCTCCCAAATACCACTGAGTTAGCTTTCTGTTGGCCATCGACTGCTGTGCACCAGACAGCCCTGAGGAGTGGTTTATATACCCAGTGAGACTCCCTTGGAGAAAACTAATTTTCCCTTTGAGAGAAGTTATTAATTGGAGACAGCGTCTGGGTTAGAGATGGGACTTGTGTCTACTTCCTCTCAGGTGTGCATGCTGCCTCAGCCTGTGTGTTCCTCTGTGTGTGTGTGTGTGTGTGTGTGTGTGTGTATGCATGCATGTGTGCATGTGTATGTATGTGTGTGTGTGTGTGTGTGTGTGTGTGTGTGTGTGTGTTTGTCCTGTCGTATCTGGAAGACACTGTTTCCTGGTGTTCTCCATCCTCTCTGGCCCTGACCATCTTTCTACCTCCTTATCCGTGGGGCTCCCTGAGCCGAGGGGAGTGATTTGATAGAAACACCCCATTTAGGATTGAGTGTTCCCAGGTCTCCACTCCCTGCACATTGTCCAGTTGTGGGTCTCTGTGTTCCCATGTGCTGCAGGAGAAAGCTTTTCTGACGATGGCTGAGCAAGACACCAATCTGTGAGGACCGAGGGATGTTCTTAGAAGTCATTTTATTGCTACACTCCTTTAGCAGAACACTAGTTCTTTCCTGGGTCCATGGCTTACCTAATCTCAGGTTCATGGCCACCCAGACAGTGTTGAGCGTGGGTCCCGTCGGCTCATGGACTGAGCCTGGATGCCAATCAGATAGAAGTTGGTTTGTACCACGAATGCACCAGAATGCGTCTCTTGCAGGCTGGTAACCATGGTAGGTTGCAGGGTTTGTAGCTGGGCTGCTGTTTATTTTTCTCCTCTGACTGTGTGCAGAGTACTTTCCAGAAACGTGAACACTCGTCAGTAGGGGTGAAAGCGATAGGTTTACATGGGTGTTGTCTTCAGCAGTAAGGCCTTACCATCAGTGTGTGGAGAGAAACCAATAGTCTTGGTGACAGCTTGGGTTGTTTGGGGTTTCCATGGGACCACTTTGGCCAACAACTCAATTAGATGTAACCCACTAGAGGTTTCATTTGGTGGCAAGAGATGTCTAGTTGGGGCTTTGTCTCCCCCATTATTTGATGACTCCAATCTAGATTTCTCCCATATATGTATATATATTTAAGAAACTCCTACTATATCAGGTTTTTCCACAACCCCTCAAATGGTCCTAAATATTAGCTGCCCTACTTGGATTTTCTCCCTTTCTTCCCTCTTCCCTCTCCCTCCCTGCTTGGCTGACCCTTCCATCCTTGCTGGGTCTGTGTCCCTGTGTGTGTTGTGTGTGTGTGTGTATGTGTGTGTGTGTGTCCCTGTGCATGTCTATATGTCTGTATCTGTGTGTGTCCCTGTGTGTCCATGTGTGTATGTGTGTGTCCCTGTGTGTGTGTATGTCTATGTGTGTGTCCCTGTGCATGTCTATGTGTCTGTATCTGTGTGTGTCCCTGTGTGTGAGTCCATGTGTGTGTGTGTGTGTCCCCCTGTCCACCCATAACTACCTATTCTACTTCCCTTTTTAGGGAGACTCTTACCATGTCTCCATACCTAACCTCTGTGGCTGCATGTATTGTAGCCCCTGGAGAAGATCACTGTGAATTCCAGCTACCCTATCTTACCTAAGAGAAGCTGGCTCTGTCCAGTACCCAGGCTCCTCTCTTCGCCCTCTACTCTTCTCTATAAACCTCGGTGCTTGCCATTGCTGTAAGAAAAGCAGATGTTCTTTATCGCCTTTGTCTCTGAAGCATTCCTTAACAGGAGCTATCAACCATCTTCCATTGTACAGGTCAGGAAACTGAGGCCCAGAGAACTTGAGTGACTTATTCACATTAAGCGGCAGCCAGTTTTCCATTCACAACCTTCCTCCCCTGTCCCCAGAACAACTCTCAGCCTGGAGAGACCACCAGACACCGGTCTGTTACATTGCCTGAGACATACTATGTATTTCTGATGAAACTGATATCAAAACCCACTCCCTGCTCCCCAATCGTCTCAGAGCAAGATCTGCTTCCATGAGCGGAAACACGGATGTGCTACAGGGGAAAATGAAAAGCATCCTGGTTTGCTTTTCACATGAAGAATTCTAGGAAGGGTGATGTGTCTTAATAAACCATCTGCACGTGGGAGCCTCCTAGACAGACAAGGGCTCATTTTGGAAGCAATGGTGCCATCTTCTGGTATCCTGTGGTATAACACTCTCATGACACCAGACCCAAGCATCTCAGACACCCTTGAAATATTCCATTGATCTTCTATTTGGGGGGAATCAAATTTAAAACTATGTAAGTGTTATATCCACGTAGAATTAAACTTTTTAATTTTCTTTTTCTTTTTTTCCCCTGAGATGGGGTTTCTCTCTGTAGCCCTGGCTGTTCTGGAACTCCCTAAGTAGACCAGGCTGGCCACCAACTCAGAGATCTGCTGCCTCTGCCTCCCAAGTGCTGGGATTAAAGGTGTGTGCCACCACTGCCTAGCAACAATTTTTAATTACTTAAAATATGTATATCGATTCCTAATGAGACAAGACAGACATATTTACTGCTCTTCTGTAAGTTCTGTGCAGTGAAGACCTAGCTGTGCCATTACCCAAACACACACACACACACACACACACACACACACACACACACACACACACAGTTATTTTGTTAAACAAGAACTACTGCATGCTGGCTTAGCCTGGGCTCTCTCCCTGGGCCTCCAAACCATGGAGAAGCCACATGGAGTCAATCATTCACACCAATGTTTTCTGTCACCAAAGAAAACTCCGTTACCTGACTGAGGGACCCAGGTATTATGTAAGACAGGAGCTGAGTTCCCAAGCACCATGAGGCTAGTTGGCACAATACTGAAGTTCTCTGCCTTAATCCTTCCCCAAGAGGTAAGCTGATTGTTGCTAGAAATATTTTTAAAAGGAACCAGCCAACTCTCCCTCCCTCCTGCCGCTGCCACCAACTCTCTGGAGCTAGCCCCCATGCCAGGTGAGCTCACTTGTTCTGTCTCTCCCTCGCCAACTCTCCGGCTCCGCGAGGTCACAGGGCTCCCGGCCCGGCCATCTCTAGGACAGCCCACCCCCACCCCCACCCCGTGTTCCTCTCGCTTCTGCGTATTGCCCTCAGGCACCCTTGCTTAGCCATCTCAATACCTAATTATCCAGTAGAATTAAGCTTACAGTTAACCAATTAGAATTATGTATTAATAATATCACATTTTACAAGACGCCAATACAGTAATTTCAGAGCCAATTGATAATGATAAAGCTTTAACCCAATTATTCTAACCTTTAGATAACACCACATCAGCCTCTGTTCTCTTTCTTCCCCTCCACGACCTCTGTCTCCCCAACTCCTTGCTCTGCCTCCATTTTCCTGTTCAATCACAGGCCTGCCACTGCCCTAATGTGATTGGACAGAGAAAATCATGCAACATTTCACCCTTTCTAATTGGGAAAGAAAAAAAAGACTTTCTCTCAAAATATAAATTGAGCACAACTATTACCATCTTGTATATTATATGGTATAAGATAGACCTAACACACAGTCCAACATTTTTGTCAATAAAATTGAACGCTGTCCTCTATCCTAGCTTAAAAGACTATAGTTCTGCACCTGGCTAATGTCTTGGCTTTAGATTGTATGCCATCTGAAAACCATCCTCTCAGATCTGTATCATCTTTCTCAACACTAAACAGCTTAGGTTGGCTATGAGACTACCAGACTTCAACCCGGTCAGAAATCCGATATTGATCAGCACTTTGTGTCTCAGTTCTATCTCCCCATCTCTGCCTTACAAGGGAAGTGCCTGAACTGGCTTTTGTTCTTTGTCCGGGCCCTCCTTTCCCTAGTTTTTGTCTCTGCTGGGCCCAGAAGAACACTGCCTCTAAATAAAGAGATGCAACATGACTCCAGAAAGCCTGCTCAGAAAGCCAGATGAAACACCCACATCATTGTAAATGTTTTAGATGATACCCAAATACGTGCGTGCGTGCCCATAGACTGTGCATGCCTGTGTTCAAACACACGCACCAGGGTTCACATAGGTGAGCTTGGCTTAGGTATGGGTGCATGACATGACTGAGTCAAGCTATAAAAGTTAACACTGGCGTTCTGCAAGAGCAGTGGGGGACTCACTCTCCAGCCAGGGTAGTAAGACTTCTCCGAGTAAAGAGAATCAGATGAGTGTCCGTATGCAGGGAGGAGGGCTAAGAGCAGAACCCAGGTCTGAGCTGGTACATGTACAAGTTTCCATGAAGGATGTGCACCCACACACTGGGGCGCACCCACGGCTCTCAATAGAGTCGGGTCTCTGAGCTCAGCTGCTGGCTACTGAGGCCCTGAGACACTGCGGCACTGATAGACCAGATTCAGGCCTTCAGACATAAGTGCCCTCTGATCAGGTGCTCTGGCACGAGATCATCTCTGGGAGGAAACTATGACTGTACCTCCTTCTCTGATATTCGCAGGCTGGGAGCGCTCCAAGCTCCGCTGGACCCCGACTGACCACGCCCAGTGCCTGGCTCATTGTGGGGAGCCATTCAACCGCTCGTTAAAGATGGCACTGACCGACTCAGCTGTACTGGCATAAACAATTCTTAATTGGCATTAGGCAGTGTCAGCTGTGGTTTGATCTTGTGCCCGAGCGAGAGCCACGGGGCAGCCTGAGACCACCTGGTGTGTAGGCGGGAGCCACGAGGCAGCTCGGTGATTGGCCAGGACAGGGTTTAAATAGCTGCTCCTGGGTGGGGGGGGGGGTAGCATTTTATTCTACCACTCCACTCTGCTACTCCACTCTTCTCGGCCCCATTGCACCATTCTCACTCTGTAACGGCATGCAGGGCCATTCTGCATTGCCCTTCACCACGATACATTTCCTGAGTAAACTGTCCTGAGAAGAAATCTGGTTTGTCCTGCCTCTTATTCCTCTGGACGGTAAAGGCGCGCGACAGCTCATAGGTCATACCATCGCTTCCTGAAGACTGTGGGAGACTGCTTCACAGGCATCAAGCTGCTGACTCATGGTAGGCAGAGAGACATCCAGCTTAGAGGACAAAGGAAACTCCACTCCCCAGACTCCAGCAGTTGGACAAAAGCCGGCATTCCTCGGGAGCTTATGAAAACTCTTCTAACAAAGGTGCCCATTCCCTTATCACTGGCAGAAGGGACAAAGGACTCTCTGGGATGCCCATTAATTAGAACAGCAACGTGCATGTTGGCCAGCAGGCTCCCTCAGGATCACGGGTACCCAGCTTGTCTCACCTCTTCCCCAGTTTGAAGTGATTTCTTCATAAAAAGGAGGGAAAGTCACAAATACCCTTCACTATACTTCCCAACAGAGCTGTAGATGCTCATGAGAGTGAGCCTTGCCACCAGACTTGGAGGGTAAACGTCTCTGGGCACAGCGAAGCTTTTCCATAACACACAGATATGACAAAACCTTCTCAGAAGAGCTGGTGGCAAAAGAGTGACTTTCCCATGCACCTTCTTCATGAAGCTCTGAGGGCCATGCTCCAGCGGAGAAAGGAATAAAGGTTTTTTTTGGGGGGGGAGGGGTTGTTTGTTTTAAAGGGAAGAATAAAGACCAAGCCATGGAACGCAGGAAACTGAGGAGCAGGGACACTCCACGCTCCAAGCCTGGGAGGACCGGAACAACCCCGCGGCATTAGGAGGCAACTGCGGGGGCGGAGGATCCGAGACAGGCTGGGGAGGAGGAAAGGGTTATTAACTATTGGATGTTTGTTTGAAAACTTTACCAGTGGGTTTTGTGTATGGTTCGAAAGCCCAGTAAGAAGGCAACCAAAATCAATTAGAAAGGAACCATTAACAAAAGGTAATTAGTGAAGGGAGGCTCGGCTCTATAACCATGGAGCATGTGGGGTAATGATTATAAACTCATCACAGTAGTGACAGAGATGGTCTAATGGACAAAGGCAACATGAAACCTGAGATTCCTGAGAGAAAGGCCAGTTCTGCAAATTCCTGAGATACCTTTGAAGCGAGCTTTAACTAAATACTGGTCAGAATGATGGACTCTGGGCCAGATCCACTCCTGGATTCCCAGAAAAAAGAGATGGGTCACATTTTGCAGAGGCTTAAAAGGCAACACCACAAGGCCACCATATTTCCCATCAGGTCCAACCAGGGACAAGCATTTATCCTGATGTGCTTCCTGCTTGCACATCCAATCAGGGGCAGGAGTGTACCCTGATGTACTCCCTGTGCACGCATGATCAGGCACATCAGTACAGCTGGGTTACACAGATTTGTTTAGGGGAACAAAAATCTGTGGTCTGCCATTTCCCATAAACCACAGCCTCCAGAATTCCAGTTCTCTGTCCAAGTGAGACTAACAGGTTAACATTGGCCATTACAGCATCTGCTGCCAGGTCTGACGACCTGAGTTCAATCCCTGGAACTTACATGGTAGAAGAAGAGAACACATAAATTAATTAATAAACATTCTTTAAAGCCATAATAATGCAGGCATCATTGTTATAATCGAGCGAGGATCAGAAGTCGGATAGACGGGCAACGAAATAAAGACACTTACATTTTTATTCACTAAGTTGTAAAAAAAATAAATAAACGAATGAATTCAGGTAGGACTGAAAAATGCTTACTAAAGAAACAGTGCCAGGAGCGCTGAGAGCTACAGAGGCAGAAGAAACAACTCCAGGGACAGAAACTGACAGCCTCTGAGAGTGGGCTCTGGGCGGAGACCGAGGACTTCAGTCATCTTAATTATATGCTCGCCTGGGTTCAATGAAATAAAAGTTAGCAGGTTTAAACTTCAGGGCGGTGGGACTACGAAAGCACATGTCTTATTTGGCCATGTTGCCAGGAGTGGGGGAGGGGGGCTTGTAACAGGCAGAGGCAGAGGAGGCATGGGGACAGAAGGACGGTGGGGGTGGGGGCTGGGGAGGAATAGAGACAGGAAATGAGAGCCTTGCACTCAAGACAACAGGTGTCTCTAAGGAAGACGCAGTGAGGCTGGTCACCCTGGGAAACCTTGCAGGGCGGCAGGCCTTACAGGACACTCTCCTGGAATGTCACAGGAGACCCCTCACCAGAGCTGCGCCATGCCACCATGCAAACCTGGCCTTAGTCCCTTTCTCTGACATCACATTTGCTCACTGTCTGTCCATCCCTTCCAGCCCTCCACGCTGCCTTCCACACTGGGACTTTCTACCTCTTCAAGTCCTTGGCCATGGGTGACCAGGGAACAAATTCCAAAGGTCTGGCCTCCCTGGCTCTTGCTAAAGAAATGAAGATCGACTCTGAGGCCAGAGTTACTCCTCTAAGGCCATGGGGAGCTCGCTCTCAGCCCCCTCACCAGAGCTGTGCCACACCCAGGCCAGCCAGGGTGCACTCATGTACCCGGGTAACTAGAGCAGAGATCAAGGTTCACACTCCAGCCATGCCGTCGCTGGGCAGTGACCTCAGACATGTGGCCTGGTCTCACGGCCCCTCTGTGAGGTCATCTGCTCAAAGGGAGATACTGCCTCATATCCGCTACTCTTTCGTGAGGAGTCAATGAAATATATAATCTCAATAACATGTCTGTCCTCTTATCCAGCTGCTGTACCACATGGTGTCCGTCAGAAACAAAACAAAAACAGGCAGCCAGATACTAGCTTCTTACGGCTGCCCCAACAGACTTAATGGCTTCAAACACTGATTTATATCCTACAGTTAGAGGTCTAAAGTCCAGCATCCCTTTCACTACATGAAAATCAGGGTCTGTCCTCTTTACATGGGCTGTGGAGTAGATACCCAGGCTTGCTTCTTGCCTCTACAGGCTGACTGCAATCCACAGTTCGCAGCATTTAATCTCCTCTGTCCATCAAGAATACCCCTGATTACATCTCCACTCTCTGACCTTCCTGCTCCCTCTGCTGGGACACTTGGCCAGGACCTACCCAGGAGCGTCTGTTGTCAAAGCACATTTCCTAGGTCCCAGGTAGCACAGCCACAGGTTCTGGGGAAGAGGGTAAGGGCATTCCACACACAAATGTTTTGGATGCAGATGAGCGGAACAGCATCCCTTACCCTCACGTTAATGCCCAGAGCTTTGCTCCAGAGGCTCCAGCTTGGTTCTTACAATAACTCTAAGGTCTCTGTGATAAGACTTTCTCCCCAGAGATGCACCTTAGAGAGATAAGAGGGGCCATTGAAAGGTGCAGGCCTGGTGGGAACTCTTTAAATAGCTGAAGCACGCTCTTGAAAAACCATCTCCTGCAGTCTTTCTGCCCGTGCTGAGAGGCACTGCCCCACCACACATTGCTGTGAGATGTCTTTACCACCTTGCCATAGGGCCAGGGCCAGGGCCAGAGTTATCTTGTCATGGCCTGGAACCTCTGAAACAGAGCAAAACTAGACCCTTCTTCTCTAGTTCGGGTGTCTGTTAGAGAAAGCTAGCAGTGATGGGCGTGGTGGCACACGCCTTTAATCCCAGCACTTGGGAGGCAGAGGCAGGCGGATTTTTGAGTTCGAGGCCAGCCTGGTCTACAAAGTGAGTTCCAGGACAGCCAGAGCTACACAGAGAAACCCTGTCTGGAAAAACGAAAAAAAGGTTTCACTCAGAGCGATGCGCAAGGCGTGTGTGCAATGTCCCAGCCGAGGCGGCGAGAGATGGACGATGTCCCAGCTTACCTGTGAAGGTATGTGTCCCTGAACAGTCAAAAGCTGAATCCTACCAGCTGCTGTGCAGCACAGGAAGGGACCCACCACAGAAGGTTCCAGCTGCTGTGCAGCGCGGAATGGGGACCCACGGAAGGTTCCAGCTGCTGTGCAGCGCGGGAAGGGGACCCACCACGGAAGGTTCCAGCTGCTGTGCAGTGGGAAGGGGACCCACCACGGAAGGTTCCAGCTGCTGTGCAGTGCGGGAAAGGGACCCACCACGGAAGGTTCCAGCTGCTGTGCAGTGCGGGAAAGGGACACACCACGGAAGGTTCCAGCTGCTGTGCAGCGCGGGAAGGGGACCCACCACGGAAGGTTCCAGCTGCTGTGCAGTGCAGGAAGGGACCCACCACGGAAGGTTCTGGTGACCTCCCAGGAAGGTTGCTCATCTTTGGCTGCCTAGCCTAAAGCACTGGGCATTTCCACTGCCTTTTCCCGGCACACGTACCCATGGGGAAGTGTTAGGGTGCTGTGGACCCCTGTACCACGGTCCTTGCTACTGATAAAGATGGGATAGCCTCTGGTTAAACTGCTCTTCTAGGTGTATGTCCATACAACAAAAGCCCAACATTCCAGCTCATTAGAGATTTTCTTCTGTAACATGAAAGGAAAGTGTTTTGGGGGCTACACAAAGAAACACTGTCTAGAAAAAAAACCAAAAAAAACAAAACAAAACAAACTCTTTGGCCTCGTATCAAACCTAACCAGATCGAACCTACCTGTGGAGTGTTTTCTGCCTCAGTTTACTGTGACAAACAGCATGACCAAAAGCAAGCTGAGGAGGAAAGGACTAATGTCACCTCACAACTCCTGGGTCACACTCCACCACCGAGTGACATCCGAGCAGGATCACATTACAACCACAAGCAGAGGGATGAGGAAGTAGGTGGGCTATAGGCCTCAGGGCCCACCCCCTGGTGACTGACTTCCTGTGTGGAATAGCTTCCTTAGTGTGCAGCAAGCAGCATCACTGGGTCCGGGGTCTTGGGCTGGAAAGATGGCTCCTCCTAAAGATTCTCCAAACGTGTTAAAGTGGCCACCAGCTGGGGGCTAAGTGTTCGAACACAGGAGCCTGTGGGGGACATCTCTCATTCGGGCCGTTATAGGATTACAGGATTTGATTTCTCCTGGTTCTGATTTACCTGGTTCACCCTGCTATGGCAATATACTACCCAGTAAGGGGAGCAAGGCCTCTCTAGACAGCTGTCTCAGACTCCTCCCCGAAAGTGAACTCCATAGGGCTAATGAATCTGAGAGTGTGGCTTGGTGTTGAATTGTGGGCTTATGATGCAGGAGGCCAAGGGTTGGGAGTCACAAAATAAACAAACAAAAAGTTACCTTGTATCCTAAAACCATTATAAAACATAGAGTTCAAATTAAGCTGAATGACGTTCATGTGACTACCAGTCTACAGCACTAAAACCACCTGCAATTAAAATATTCATTCTTGGGCTGGAGAGAGGGTTCCATAGTCAAAAATAAGTTCTACTCTTACAGAAGATCTGAGTTCAGTTTCCCTGCACCCAAGTCTGATGGTTCCTGGCTGCCTTTATCTCTAGCTCCATGGGATTGGACATCTGTGACATCATCTACTGTCCCTAGAGGGCTGGTCCGATGCTGTTTGTTCAAAGGAACTTGCGTGTCACTGTTTAATCCTCAGAGTGACCTCTAATGCAGACCACTGAGGTATCACTCAGACTCGCATGAGATAACATCCTCCACTTCCTACCTGGTTACAGAGTGCAGGGCACAGAGAAAGCATTCCTAGTTAACCTCTGGAAAGAACATCACACTTCTTACGGAGCTTCTAGAGCCCTGTTCTCAGGGGCTCTGATAGGAGCTCACTCATTTACAGGCTTTGAGTGGAATGCAGCCTATCCTGGTCCAGCTAACACTCCAGCGAGAATACTTACAGTGCTGTTCTGCTAATATGTGTATGTATGTATATATATGTATGTATATATATGTGTGTATGTGTATGTATATATATATATATATATATATATATATATATATATATATATATATATATATATATATAAAAATCATTTCATTTTTTTTCAAAATGAGCCTTACTGAATAGAGGCAGATCTGGGAAAAGCCAAAAGCAGCCATAATGGAAAAGCAAGTCACTCCACAGCTTGTGTGGCGGCAAGGAACAACTGCCGACTGATGTGTGACCCACCACAGCCTGGCACTCATGCTCAGTTAGGAAAGCCATTTGCTAATGGTATTATTCCCAGAGGACAGAGCTGCCAGCCCAGGCAGGCCGCAGAGCACAGCCTTCCTTCCGGGGCTCCTTCCTTACCTGAACAAAAGGCTTCCAGGGGCTTCCAAGGTCTATGAGGGACCCATGCAGGCCCAGCCGCCTGCTCTAAAGAGGTGAACGTGCAATTGATGTAGTAAAAACCTTTACAGACTCATGTGCCTTTTCTTCTTCCTTCAGCCTCGACATTGGTCACTGGTGAGGGCTCTCTTCCTCTGATTGGCTCCCTAGTGAAATGAGGGAGGTGGCAGCCTTGAGCTGTAGCTCTCCTCCCTTCTTGGGGAACCCCAAACTCTGGGAACCCAGCATACCCTGTGTACAGGGAAGCCCATGCAGCCTGCCACCCTACCTCAGGAAGGGAGTGGAGCTAAGGATATCTGAACACAGAAGGTTTCCCTGGGCTGGCTTCCGGGAGGCCGCTATTCATTCTCTGTGCCCCACTCACGGGAAAAGGCAGCCTTTCTCCTGCTCTGTGACTTCTAGACTTTAGGAGACTGAATGTAGCTTCCTGCAGAGCCAGACACACTGGAAGAGAAGCGTCCCACAGGTGAGGGTGGAGAATCGGGTCCTCCACACCAGTCTCTGGATCGATGAGCCCTGGAGAAGTCCCACCAAGACACTAGACTGGAAGACAGACATAGTTCCAGTGATTTCCTCTGAGAACACAGTTCATGAGAAAGAAAACGCGTCGGAGGCCAGCTCATGCCTTCTCCCATCTCGAGGGACAGGGAGGAGAAAGGGGCGGCATGAGAAGCAGAGGGTGGCAGAGAGAAAGGGGGAAGGCTGGAAGAAAACACAAAGAAAGGTGGACTAGTTCTCCACATCCTATGGATCTGTTCTTGCTGGATTTAATGACTCACACACGTGTCTGTGTTGGCAATTTATTTTAAAAAACAACTCTAGCCACCACATTTTCTAAAAACATCAGGGGGTTTGCCATCTCTACAACCCAACAAGAATCAGGAGTGACTCCTGAAGCCGGCCGGCAGAGAATAAAGACAACGTAAGAACAGATCAGGGTTATAGCAATACAGATCATGACATTGATTTACAGTGCAGTGGCTGCAAGTTCACCAGAGGGTATTCTGAGCCAAAGACTTAAGTAAAAGCACCTGGCCGCTTGCAAGCCAGGAGGCCCAGCACAACATCACAGCAACAGGACACCACCACGCAGTAAGGCTTTTCTGGCCCCGAGGATGGAGAGGGTGCTCTGCTCAGCGAGGACCTGGAGCCCTCACTTGGAGTCTTGGTCCTTCTCATCTATCAGGGCAGAGCGGATACCCAGCTTTTTCAGTTCTTCCACTAGGTCCCCGTTCTGGTGCATCTGTAGAAGGATGTCACAGCCCCCTACAAACTCGCCGTTGAGGTACACTTGTGGGATGGTTGGCCAGTTGGAGTAGTCTTTAATACCTGTGGAGAGATGGAAGATGGGTCATTGAAATGATCAGAAGCAAGGGAACCTTCCACCATAAACGCCACATCCAGCACTCCTGGCAAAAATCCAGGCCCCCTCCCCCACTCCTGGTCAGCGATGACTTAGCAGGTACCTCGGCTTCTCTTTCAACCTTTAGCCCCAGAGGTTTTCCTGAGAATCAGGTAAGGCTCTTGGTAAAACAGACACATGGGGGGGAGGGGTGTCACCCCAGGGAATAGGATTGTGTAACCAAGGCACGTGAGCCAGGCAAAGCTATAATTATCCACAGGTCATGTTTGCAGAGGAGAAACGTCACAGCTCCATTTCTAAATGTGCTGTGAAATCCACCCTGGACTCACTGGCTGCCTGGGTGACCCCTCTGCCTTCTTCCTGCGGCTCTGAGTGGTGAGGGCCACCACTGACCAACACTCAAGACGCTGAAAGCATTCTACCCTTGAGGGTTACTGAGGAGAGGCACAAAGAACTCCAGCCTATGGAACAAGGCTCCTAACCCCAGTCTCAGCTCCCTGGATGGGCTCTGCAGAGCCTGATAAGGATGGAAATATGTAGCCTGTGGTGAGTAGCATTAGATGTTTCCGTGTGTGTGTGTGTGTGTGTGTGTGTGTGTGTGTGTGTGTGTGTGTGCTGGGAATACAGTCCAACAGTGTGAGTGTAGGTCAGTTCAGTTCAGCGACAAACAAATTAACAACAGCATAAGTACTATAGACGGGTGTTTTAGAAGGCAAAACTGAGCACACAAATCACACACCAAGTGAGTAGGTGCTTCCAGAAACATACGACAGTACTCAAATCTGAAACCCAGCCACATGGTGGGCTTTTTACACAAACTAAAGCACACGGCTTGCTCTTTTTTTTGTTTGTTTGAGACAGGGTTTCTCCGTATCGCCCTGGCTGTCCTGGAACTCACTCTGTAGACCAGGCTGGCCTTGAACTCAGAAATCCACCTGTCTCTGCCTCCCAAGTGCTGGGATTAAAGGCGTGTGCCACCACCGCCCGGCACAGCTTGCTCTTACTACCATATCATTCGATATTTGTTTTCCAAATATAATTAACAAACGTGAGTTATGTCACAAGGGTCTCAAGAGACAGTAAACTTTCTTTTTAGAGTTCTTGTCTTTCTCTACAAAGCACCGAGTTGCTGTAAATGACAGAGTTGGAGGGAGACCAGGTTATAACTCTTATCTTGCTTCTCCAGACACTGAACACTGAGAAAGAGGCAGAGGCTGGGTGTGGTGGCCTACCCTAGTAAAGCCAGCGCCCAGCTAAGGCAGGCAGGCCTGGACCTCACAGAGAGGCCCTCTCAAGAAGCTGGGAGGCTACGGTAGAGGCAGATCCTGCCGGGCTTCATGACATCCAGGATCAGGTGCACTGAACTCCACCACACTGCTGTGGGGTGCACTCAACTGTGGGTAACTGCTTGGTGTGTGGGGCGTGCAGCTTTGGTTTCTATCTGCACCTTAAACTTGACCCTGCAATATAAACAGCCCATGGGGCAGCGGCAGATCTTTATGGCAGAGGCAGGCGTGGACGCGGCATGTGAGTCCCTGAGGTCTCTATGTCTCCCAACCCTGCCTTCCTTACTGACTGCTTTTGCTTAGGGCCCACTGCTTTGAAACCTATCAAAATGAAAATAAACTCGCTGCCTGAGGTCTGCCCCAAATCCCACTGACCTCTAACCAGTGCCATTGTTTTACAGAGAATTGTTTTCCATCCAGGGTGTGCTTGGGCTCACAGTGCCCTCAGACAGTCCATCTTGGCAGGAAGTCATGGTGGACGAAGCAGGAAAGGCAGCACACATGGTAGCACTCCCTTCACCCAAGCCCTGGGCTGGTTTCACATGTGAGGCTCTGCCACCAAGGATGTGACTGGGGTCCTGTACCAGAACGCCCGTCAGCTGGCTGCCAACAAGTGGCTCTCAGACACTGCCACAGCTCCACCCTGCCCACTGTCTTGTCTCATGGCTGGCATTTTAAGAACTCTGCCTCAAGGACACATGGCAGCTTCCTGGCAGCACTGGGTGCCACGGGCTGACAGGGCACTGGGTGCCACGGGCTGACAGGGCACTGGGATTACTTTTGTTGCTTGCTGGGAGCTTTTTTATTTTGTTTTTGTTTTAGCCCAGGTTGGTCCGGAACTCCATCTGTAGCTCAAGCTAGCCTCAAACTTTCAGAGTTACTCCTGCCTTAAGCTCCAGTGCTAGAGCTGCAGGCGAGAGGTTTAGGTTAGAGCTGACACTTCCTAGGGAGTAAAGTTCTTTATTACTAGAACTCCGTACCTTAAACACTGTAATGAACCATGGGGATTGTTCAAAGATGGCTTATTTACTTTCCACCTAGTGTTCAAAACCACACTACTTGGCGACAGTCAGATAGGAACTCTTAATATTAGGGAACCATTCTAGACAGTAATCAAATTCAAGACCAAGTGTTGCATGGAAGCCACGCTAAATCAAGCTAGGAAGCTGGGACTCGGTTCACAGAGCAACATCAAAAACAAAAAAAACAAACAAAAAAACAAAGAACAATAAGAAGAAAACAAAACAAAACAAACAAAAAACCAAGCAAACAATCCTTCCAGTCAGGAGAGATGGCTGTGCTCCCAAAGTGGGAGCCCTGCAAGTATGAAGACCTTCGTTTGTGCCCCCACAGCCCATGACATAGAGGTGGGCACACAGCACATATGCCTGTAACCTCAGCTCTGGGGGCAGGGCTAGGAGAGTCCCTGGGGTTTGCTGGCCAGGTTCGGTAAGAGACTCTGACTCAGAAAACTGGGTAGAGCGACTGAGGAAAACATTTAGCATAGACCTCTGGTGTTCACACCCTCGGGAACTTTTGTCCATGCACCTCTGGTACTCACACACATAGGTATGTACACCCATGCCTGTGCCCCTCCCCAAAATTACAGTTTATCAAGGAAGAAGGAGGAGGAGGAGGAGAAGGAGGAAGAAGAAGGAGGAGGAAGAAGAAGGAAGAAGGAAGGAAGAAGGAAGAATAAAGGAGGAGAAGGAGGAGGAAGAGGAGGAGGAAGAAGAGGAGGAAGAGGAAGAAGAAGGAAGAAGAAAGGAGGAGGAAGAGGAAGAAGAGGAGGAGGAGGAAGAAGAGGAGAAAGAAGAAAAGGAGGAGGAAGAAGAGGAGGAGGAGGAAGAAGAGGAGGAGGAAGAAGAGGAAGAGGAGGAGGAGGAGGAGGAGGAGGAGGAGAAACATGTATTAATAAAATTGCCTGCCCTGTCCACTTCCAAAAGGTGCTGTCTACAGCAAGACCCTTAAGCACATCACACTGCCGCGGTTTTCCTGGTCCCCAGATGACATTCATAGTTTTCCTGGTCCCCAGGTGACATTCACAGTTTTCCTGGTCCCCAGGTGACATTCACAGTAGAATTTTAGTGTGGAGTAGTTCCCAGAGTCACATACCAGGCTCTGTGACCCTGGCCTAGGTGTGTCACATGCTAGGGTTTTCTCCCACCTTGGAGACAGGGGGATCTCAGCATGGAAACCGCAGAGCCTCAGGAGGAGACGGCAAAGATTGGAAACAGCAGACAAGGCTTGGGCTCACAGAGCAGCAGAGCAGGCTCAGTGGCATCTAGATGCAGCCTCAGAGAGGTGACAAAAGCTCCCAGTCTCAGTTTCCTCGGCTCCAAAGTCCATGCTGCCTCATGGATTTACCGAGAAGATCAAATGGTATGTAATTGCTGAGATGACTTACTTCCTGTAGAAGTGCCAGGCTCAACTGGGTATGGATTATAGATATATGTGCACCCACCCTACCCTGTCAGGGGTCTTCTGCCCCGTTTGTCACAGAAGAGCTTTTCTGAGCAACACAGGAGACAGCAAACGTGGGAAAGAAGGCAGGAATGGTGCATGCAGGGTATTCCAGGTGGTGAGGAGAGAATGAATGCAGGAATGCTACACACAGGGTATTCATTGCAGTGCGGAAGAAGTAGCATTTGCAGACCTCTGGGCTACAGCACTCCATACTTCGTAAGTATTTTCCATAAATAATCCTACTTAACCAATACAGACGCCCGATGTAATTATCCCTGTTTCACAGATCAAGTTAGGGTACCGAGAGGGTAGATAAGTTACCCACAGGCACAGCGTTAGCATGTGGTGGATCCAGGACAGCATCTCGGTTTCTAAAGTCTAAAGCCGGCCTCTGAACCCATGACCTTCAGCATAGCTTACCCCACCACTCACTTACCTGCTCACTGCACACACACGTACAGGCATGTCCCGTCCACGGGACGAACTCACGCCTCTGACATCAGTGTACACAGACAGTACTCACTGAGCCACTGGTCCTCCTTGCCACTTACTTGTGACCAAACGTGTCTCTGGTATCTAAGCCACCTCACCTACACCTACAGCAGGCTCTTGTTGTTTGACCCGGCATCACTGAACTATATGCTGATCCAGCCCCCTAACAGACCAGGGTCCCATCTTGTCATTCTCCCCCACCACAAGCCACGTTGTCAGACACCTTACACGTGTATCTTATCCTATGTGAGACCTGGCAGGGAGGGCAAAGGCTTTGGGCTAAACCTTGTCCTGCCTTTCTGAATAAAGTTTTATTGACTTCAGCTTGCTCACTAACTATACAGCATCCAACTTCCAACATGCTCGGAGTAGTAAGTACCTATTTCCTCGGATGTTCAGACACTGCTTCATAAACACTTACAGGCTGTGGGGAAAGGACTGGGAGGAGATGAAGAAAATAGAGTTCACAGGCGAGGCACAGCAGGGCTCAAAGAAGGGCTTTAATACATGTGAGAGCCATAGAGAAAAGCCTGGGAGACAAAGTCAGCAACCAGCAGGGAGATCACCATGTCCAAAGTGACAGCAAGGCCAGCTACTCTGACCGTGTTACGTAACACACACACACACACACACACACACACACACACACACACGGCAATGCCACATAGGCTTATGCATCGAAAGTTTACAAGTTGTAAGGACAAGAAAACATGGGGTAACGGTTATTCATTCAAAAATGTTCAGCCCCCTACCTACCCAGGCAGACACTGCTCCTGTAGAGACAGTGCACTACACTGGAACGTGTAGAGATGGGCATAGGGCTATCAGAGAGAGAGGTCACTGAGAAGTCTGTGCCATGACTGTGAATAACACCAGCCTCGCCTTAGCATAATAACAGTCACAGAAAGCCTGCCCCGCTCAAGTAGCACTGTCAGCAGCACAGGCTACTGTGCAAGCCAGGCCCCTGCCCTCTGAGGGTGAGATGCTAAGTGCAGACAGGTAGGATCTCACAATGCCAGCAGCCACAGGATTGACTGCTCAGGGAACCACGAAGCAACATTGTGTCCTGGGTTCCTCAAGGGCCCTGTGGCTATGGCCTGTGTGTACCTCCAGGTGATAAAAGGGAGGACCGGAAGGCTTCTCTGCACCGCTCGTCTTGGATTCTGGGTGAGAACCAGAGCCCTTTGAAAACTCTGGCACAAGGGAAAAGGACAAGGAAGGACCGCTGCCACAGCGGCCACATTGCAGTGGGACAAGTGAGAGGGCCCCTCCTTGCCTGCCAAAGTGAGCATGAGCTGCCTGTCTGCCTGCCTGCCTGCCCTTTGGCAAACTTAGGTGTAGACAAAGTCCTCTTGAAAGGCTTAACCTGGCTAGCAAAGGACAACAACAACAACAAAATCAAGAGTTTTCTTCTGTCGTTTGAGTACCTAATGATGAGAGACGGAAGACAGAGCAGGTCCTGCTATTCTTACTCACGCTGGTTGTACCCACTCTATCCAACCTCCAGTTACACTCACAGGGGAGCGGAAAGTCTAAGCCAAAGATCCTCAGGCCCCATGTTAAGCGAGATATCCACAATGCAGCTGTCTGCTAAGAGCCATGCTAACAGGACAACACACTACCACAGGTAGGTCCCAGCTCAGAGGCCACAGAGTAGCGGCTTATCTTCCCCTGCAAGGAGCCACCTCTGACCCAAAGCTACAGCATGCCCCGAGCCAGATAATCCCAGAGCCTCACAAGCAGCCAAATGTTAGCTGAGGAGAAAAAAACGCACGGTTCAGAGCACAATGCCTGGCTTGCCATCTTTCCTGGTAGCACTCATTAACTGGCCTCCCTTTCTCTGCTTCACCGCAGAGCTCAGCCCATCAATACTCTCACAGGGAACACGTGTGGGGTTAGCCACGTAGCAGCATGGCGGAAAGGGCTTTGGAAGCGTCAGATTTAATAATAAAGTTGCTGCCACTTGGTGGGTGCCTTCTGTGGCAGAGAGAATTGCATTATATACAGTAGAGAAGGGGATGGGGGAATTCCCACAATGCAGTGCAGTCTGGCTTTGAACTGGTGATTCCCTGCCTCCTCCGCCTGCAGAGAGCTGGGGTTATGGAAGTGAGTTACCCTACCCGGCTGTAATTTTTATTTTCTCTCGTTTCCAGGTGGACTTTGCCAGGTTCGGTGTTTTAATCTTCATTATACTGAGAAGGAATTGCAGTAGGCTGTGCTGCAGACCCACCACAGACGATTCCAAGACAAACCTGCTCTCCACGGCCCCAGCCTCATCAAGAACGACCATAGGACGAACAACTATAGTCAGTAAGTTCAAACGTTGCATGCTCCATTCTAACACAGACAAGTCTCCTTTCAGCACAGTAACCAACCCAGAGCACTAGATCAGTAGGGGGGGGGGCTACTTGAATACAGGGTTCCCCAAATTCCACTGAAGGAGGAGGCAGGTGGGGGGAGAGGGCAGCTTTCCCATTACTCGGCCCACCTTGACCAATTCTTGCCAAGGATCAGGACCAAATCCCTGGCCTTTCTCTTCCCCGCTCACAGCAAGTTCGAGACTGAGAGAAAGGTGCCTGCCTGGTACTTTGTATAAAGGATTTCAACTTGACGTCAGGACGCAGTCGCTTTGCCTTGGGACCAGTGAAAAGCTACAGGTCTGACTGTCCTGCTCTCTGCCCTTTGGGCCCAACCTGGCTGCAGTTTGTTAATCTGGTCGGGGGTCAGAAGTCTTCTTAATGGCTTCCTCTTCCCGCTGAGCCTCTACCATGCCCTAGTCCCCACACACTGTTCTTTGGTGCTACGGAACCTAAAAACCAAAGTTCGTGTCTCTCCCAACGTGAGTCCGGCTAGACTATGGTGAAACCCTCTCTCCAGCAAGAAGACAGTCCCTGACCCTCGGGGCCTTAAACATTATTAGTCAGCCTCTGACCTCGTTAGGCACACACAGGCAGGCCTGAAACCTCTTCCCTACATACGCAGCATCAGTCCCTCACCTAGCAAGTAGGCTGCTGGCTTCCAAGCCCTCAAATTGTCCCCAAGGTACTCGCAGTGAGTCCCCCTCTCAGCCAGCCACTCCCCAGGCGACCTGCTCAGAGGAGATCATGATGCATAGGATGACTACCCCCCTCCTATGCAGCCAGAAGCATCTCGCCCCGAGGTGGGCCGAGGCGAACCCCTCCGCCCATGTGGCTACACAACCAGGGAGGGCCCTTGCTCCTCGGGATCTGCTCAAGTTCACCGTGCCCTCGCCGTCGGACCCCACGGGTCTGACCTTGCCTCAGCTCCGGGTCGTCCAGCACGTTATAGGCCGCATAGTCGCGGACACCGTGCAGCCGCAGGATCTGCACCACGGCGTTGCTGAAGCCGCACTGGGGCTGCTCGGGCGTCCCCTTGAGAAACACCACCACCTTGTCCTTCTTCACCAGCGCGTCCAGCTCTTCCGTCTGGCCGCCCGAGCTCGCCGCCCGCAGGCCCGCTCCGGACAGGCCACCGCCGCCAGCGCTGCGCCCCCAGCGCAGCAGAGTCGCCGCCGCCCGGCTCAGGGACGCGCTCATGCCCGCTCGCTGTCCACCGCCTCTGCGGCCACTCCAGGGCTTACAGTGCCCGTGGTGTCCGGCCGGCCCATCGGGGGCTCTCATTGGACCGGCTCTGGGGTGAGTCTCGTGATTGGACAATACTGGCTCAATTCCACCAATCGCATCGCTTACACTGTAGGGTGGGCCTTCACTGGGAGCCGCGTCCTACAGGCTTGCTAGTGAGCGAAGACGACCGCTTTGCGTGTTCATTGGATAAATAGGACATCCATCAGTGAAGGGCATGAAGAGGCGTGACTAGAGGAAGCCCGCTTTCCCCTTGCGGGCGTTCGAAGCCTGGCGGGATACGCCAGGACGATCGGGCAGGCGCAAGGCGGGGCTTCTGCCGCCCGTGGCACGCCGGAAAGGAGTCACGTCCAGACGCAACTTCCGGTTCCGTTTGCGGTGGCTGATCGCTACGGTAACGCGGCCGGTAGACTTGCAATGGCGTGCACCAGAAAGGCTGTGGCCCTCCACGCTTCACCGCGAACCTGGCCTGCCCGGGGCTCCAGCCTCGGACCCGCCATGCACGTGGACAGCCAAGCCGTGTTCTGCTGCCTCCCGTGGAATTCTTCCTCTAGAATCAGTTTTTTTTTAGCATAAAACTATGATTCTTGTGTATGCATGATCTGCGTGCATGCACCTGCCACAGCGCGTGAGTAGAAGGCAGACGACGACTTTGTAGTCAGGTCCCTACTCCCTCCTTTTATAAAGGGTCGAGGGATGGACCTCTGGCTTGCATGGTAAGTCCCTTGGCTCGCTGAGCCCTCTCCCTGGCCTCTAGAATGATGCTCTTCTCGTAGCCGTGGGACGGCTGGCTTTGGGGTCTCGGTGACCCTTCTGCCCACATAACCCCTTGTTACTGGGGTCGGGAAGGTTTATTGAAGGAACAAGGGATTTGGTGGGTTGCCGGGCCCTGTGGCCGTTGTCTGCAATGTGCCTTGCAGGTGATGATGGCCCCGGGATAGAGTGCTTGCTTGCACATCTGCTGGGGATGGTGCGGAAAAGTGAGCAGGCGTGTCGTTTTATGTATTGCTTGCCGTGGACTTCCCCCTAGAACAGAGCCCCAGGCGTGGTCGGTGCTCACACTGGTAGCACGCGGATCCAGATCCTGGCCAGCAGGCCTCCTCTAATCTGCAGTCTTGGCCCTGCCCTGGGTTGGCGGTACCCTAGAGCACACCAGACTTGCAGAGAAAGCAGACTCCAGAGGGAGCTGAGGCATGCCTGCTCGAGAGGCAGCAGGCCCATGTGCAATTTCCCTCTGATAGGGCCTGGGTACTGTTGCCACGGTGATAATGGCTGTGCCGTGTCATTGTCGATCCACCAACAGTCAGAGAAGCTTGGCAGTCAAGATATTGTTTAGCAGACGGAGCGGTTTCTGTTGGACACTAAGTACTGCCACAAAACCTCCAGCGACTGAGCGTGTTGCTGGAGGTGGCCTGTTTGCACCCGGGGAGTGAACATAAAAATCACAGAGTTCACGCGTGTGAGCCGTGGCTCGGAGGGAAACCTAGCCACTCGATCTGAAGACAGATGGGAACTCCCTGGCGGATTCCTTGTCGTTGCATTGATTCCTGTCCTTTTTCTGGTGGCAAGCCCCAAACTAAAATCTTGTTATTCCGCAGAGCCTTTGAATCCAGGCACCATACAAAGACGTTTACAAGAAGTGTGGAGGTAAAACAGCTGCTCCGAAAGTCAAGCTTCTATGTCCTTAACGGCAGAGCGTCAGTTATGTCGCCCCAGTGTCCTGGAGCTTTTATTCATGTTTGCACTGCTGTAAGTAGTTTTAAATCAATCAGTCAATAAATAAATGCTGGCAATTTGCTTCTGGGAACCTGTGTGTCTTGTCTGCTCTAAGTCGTCTGATTGGCTTTGGTGCTCACTGGGTGAAGGGAAAAACTTTGAAGACTGCTCTGGGGACCTGGACGCAGAGCAGTGGTGACAAACAGCACATTGCTAACATTAGTGGTAACAAAATTCCTGGCCAAAAAATAAATTTAAAAAGCAGCTTAAGGGAGTAAGGGTTTACCTTGTCTCCCAACTGCAAGCTGCAGGCATCATGGCAGGGGATACGTGCTGGCAGGAGCTTGAGGCGGCCAGTCGCATGGCTGCCAGCAGAGAGATGAATGCTGCTGCCTGCCTCCAGGTCCCCATCCTGCAGGGGTCAGCGGCTCCTCCTCCCTACTTAAACCTTTCCGGAAGCATCCTCATACACAGACATATCCTCAAGAGTTTCTGTGGTGACTGTAAGTCCCGTCCAGTTGACAGTGACAACTGAGCTGTCATACTGCCTTTATGTATAGTTCGTTGGCCTAGGAAAGTTTTCTCTTTAAGTCATCAGATATCTAGTAGAGCTGTCATGTAACACTAAAGTTAACCAAGTGGGAAGATTGCTGTACTGGCTAGTTTTGTGTCAACTTGACACAGCTGGAGTTATCACAGAGAAAGGAGCTTCAGTTGGGGAAGTGCCTCCGTGAGATCCAGCTGTGGGGCATTTTCTCAATTAGTGATCTAGGGTGGGAAGGGCCCCTTGTGGGTGGTGCCATCTCTGGGCTGGTAGTCTTGGATTCTATAAGAGCAGGCTAAGCAAGCCAGTAAGAAACATCCCTCCATGGCCTCTGCATCATCTCCTGCTTCCTGACCTGCTTGAGTTCCAGTCCTGACTTCCTTTGGTGATGAACAGCAGTATGGAAGTGTAAGCTGAATAAACCCTTTCCTCCCCAACTTGCTTCTTGGTCATGATGTTTTGTCCAGGAATAGAAACCCTGACTAAGACAATTGCCAAGCCCGATTTCCAGAAATGCAGCACCGCTGGCTGGTCGTAGTGGCACACACACTTGGGAGGTGTAGGCCCATGGATCTGAATTTGAGGCCAGCTCTGTCTACATAGTGAGTTCCAACCAAGGATAAGTAATTAAGGCTGTCTTAAAGTGTGTGTGTGTGTGTGATATGTAACACTGTGTGTGTGTGTGTGTGTGTGTGTGTGTGTGTGTGTGTGATATGTAACACTGTGTGTGTGTGATATGTAACACTGTTTTCCAGCAGTTGCTTTAGAAATCTTGAAAGTGTGAAGAAAGTACCCTTCTAGGGGCCTGGAGAGATGGCTCAGCGGTAAAGAGCACTGATTGCTCTTACAGAGGTCCTGAGTTCAAATCCCAGCAACTACATGGTAGGTCACAACCATCTGTAACGAGATCTGATGCCCTTTTCTGGAGTGTCTGAAGACAGCTACAGTGTACTTACATATAATAAATAAATCTTTGTTAAAAATGTATCCTTCTAAAGCATCACATCAGATTGTGTGTTGCCGTGGTGTGGTGTGTGTCCCCAGTGGGGAAGCGGAAGGGAAGTTTGTTTTCAAGGGTTCTAGGATTCGGGTAAAACAACATAATTAGACTGCAAAAGTTCACCTTGGCAATATGTGACTCAGGCATCTCACAGTGTCTCTCCTCTCCTGCGTTCAGACGAGGGCCTACTTCCATTCCAAAGCACCGTGATGCCAGTGGGAAGGGTGATTGAGTCTTCTGTATCTCGGCCCCACACCAGCCAGGGTGGGGACTGTGGAGCTGAGTGGGCTCCAGCTCCCACCCCCTTTCCTTCTGTCACACCTAGTGCTACCACCTGGTGTCCTTTACTGTAACCAGCTTTTAGAAGAGGGGAGGATGGCTCAGTGGTTAAGGGTACTGGCTGCTCTTCTAGAGATCCTGAGTTCAATTCCCAGCAACATAACTTTCTGTAACTCTGGTTCCAGGCAACCTCTGTGGACACAGACACGCAGGAAGGCAAAACACTGGTACACTGTAAGCAAAAATTAAAAAGGGTTTGGGTGTGCTCATACACCAGGTGACACGTGTCTGGTCCTGCTGTCCAGAGCTTTGGAAAAAAAAAAAACAAGAAGGTGCTGCCCTAAGAGAAAAGTGGCTCTCTGGGTTACAGAGGTGGAGCCTACAGTAAAGATGGCTCTTGGGACCCAGAAACCCATAACCTGAGCTGAAGCCTGACCCACCCCTATGTGACACTTAACAGAGCATCAGCTCAGCCCCGCCATTAACCTGATGCCCAGACAACACCTAAATGGCATGTGGAAACCAGGCAGACCCAGACTTTCCACGAGGTAGCAATGCCTTTGAATTTTGACCCCCTTTCTCTCCAACACAGCTAGTTTATATTTTATTTTTGGCTTGGTTATGGTTTAATTTTTGTTACATTTCTTGAGATAGTCTTGCCATTAGACTCATACTTAGGCCTAAAATGAGATCCTTCTGCCTTAGCTTCCTTGAATGCCGGGATTACAGGTGTGTACTGCCGTGCCTTGAAGCCTGTTATAAGTACTTAACTGATCTTAGTTGTGGATAACCTATTCCCTACATCAGAGATTCTGGCTGGCACAGGTTCTCCTTGCTTTGTGTGATCCAGGAGTGACTGGGTACATGGAGATAGATGGTGTGTTGCAGTTGGATTAGGTCAGCCTAGGATAGACCACGGAGAAGGTATACATTGTGAAGAGCCGGAGTGCTGTCCTAGGATTTGGAGTGTGAGGGTGTGGTGTGGTCCTGGGTTCTAGCCCTAAAGATACCGAGTATTGAATTTTCATCCTTGAATTTTCCCACACTTGTATTTTCTCTCCTTGTGTTTTTGAGAATAGCCTCTGGAGGGTGTGTATATTTCAAGCTTTGTCAGAGTGGTGTGGAGTTGTAAGGCTGTCTGCTGTGTTTCCCTCCTCCCAAGTGTGAGTTTGTCCTGTGTACATATTGTGAGTTTCATTCTCCAGACAGCTTTTGTATACACAAATCCGTTTGAACCTTACAGGAAGCCTCGGGTGCAAGGTGTGGGGATGTGTGTCTGTCCTCTCAGCAGCACTGTTCCAACGTCCAAAATGCCAGTTACTTACAGGCACGAGCCACTCCACCCAGCCATTTATGTCTTAAAGTTGGACAACTGTTGGACTTTGTTTTATTGAGAAACTTACTATACACCGAGTGTAAAAGGAAAGGTTTTCAGTAAAGTTGAATTAATTAAATGGTGTGTTTGCAGCTATCGGTGAGCCATCTGCTCTCTGACGCCAGCACTGCCTCTCGCTTTCGGAGCTCCAGAGGAAGGAGAAGGGAGGGAGTGTGGTGGTGGTAAAGCACCCAGGAAACTACTGAGTTCAAAAGCCGCTCTCTCGCAAGCTTGCGCCCTCTACTGGACGGTGAAGAAACGTCACGGCCCAGTACTGTGGCACACTGAAATCAGACGCTATCAGAAGTCAACAGAACTGAACTTATGATTCGCAAGCTCCCCTTTCAGCGTGTGGTGCAAGAAATTGCTCAGGACTTCAAAACAGATCTGCACTTCCAGAGTGCAGATACTGATGCTGAGCAGGAGTTAAGTGAGACCTATCGGGTTGGCCTTTGTGAAGATACCAACCTGTGTGGTATCCATGCCAAACATGTAACACACCAAAAGATATCCATCTGCACACGCGGAGAACGTGCTTAAAAGTCCACTATGGGGCTGAAGAGATGGCTCGGTGATTAAGAGCACTGTCCGCTCTTCCAGAGATCCTGAGTTCAAATCCCAGCAACCACATGGTGGCTCACAATCATCTGTAATGGTATCTGATGCTCTCTTCTGGTGTGTCTGAAGACAGCAACAGTGTGTTCATATACATAAATAAGTAAATCTTTTTTTTTTAAAGAAAAGGTTTTAAAAAGTACACTATGAGAAGAAACATTTAGTTCTCGTAATAAAATTTTTTTTTTCCTGTTATCAGTAGTTCTGATTGTTAGATACTTTTTCCATGGGATCAAAGGTACCCAAGTATATGATTGGGGGTGGAAACACAGGAGACAGAATCAGGTATTGGCAGCTTCTCCACATTCGTGTGTGATTTTTTTTTTTTTTTTTTTGGTTTTTCGAGACAGGGTTTCTCTTTATAGCCCTGGCTGTCCTGGAACTCACTTTGTAGACCAGGCTGGCCTCGAACTCAGAAATCCGCCTGCCTCTGCCTCCCGAGTGCTGGGATTAAAGGCATGCACCACCACGCCTGGCTCGTGTGTGAATTTTTAATATAAATTCAAGATGTAAAGCATTAATGCAAGCAAAATGTTTCAGTGAACACATTTCAACAGTTCAACTTTATAACAATTATAAATAAACCTCTTAGATTTTTCTGAACAATGCCAGCATTTGGATTTTAAAAACATAAGTAAATTTTATATTGACAGAAACTAAATGGTGTTTGTAGCATTTTTATCATCCAGTATAGAGTCCATCCATTCACTATACCTTCTGAGTTGTCCTGTGTATAGGCTTTTTTTGTTTTTGTTTTTTGAGACAGGGTTTTTCTGTATAGCCCTGGCTGTTCTGGAACTCACTTTGTAGACCAGGCTGGCCTTGAACTCAGAAATCCGCCTGCCTTTCTCTGGGATCATAGGTGTGCGCCAACATACCCAGCTTGCAGGTTTTTAATATTGTCTGTCCTCTGTGCTTTTTCTATAAGTTTGATATTAAAATATATTAAACTATATATGAATTAATTCATATATATACATATATAACTAATATATATATATATGTATGTATATATACACATATAATTCATATATATGTATATATGTATTATATATGAATTAAATGGTACAAGAATTAAGTGAGCAAGATGGCTCAGTGGCTAAAAGGGCCTCTAACCAAGCTTGGTGACCTGAGTTCCACCACCAGGTCCCACACAGGGGAAGGAGTAAGCTGACTCCCACAAATTCTTCTCCCCTACCGCCTGTTTAATATGCAGTGCTGTTTTGCTATCTGGGGTTGGGTTTGGCTCTTAACAGCAGATAGTTTCTGTCACTCATTACCTCCCAAAGACTTGTGAGGAGGCGCCTAGACCACAAAAACAAGGAGCCAGTCAGTATCACGGGGCCAAGGGCCCCTCTGATAATCTCAGCCACAAGAATACATGTTTTCTTCTGAGGAGTGACGGCCTCTGACTCCTGCTAAGTCAGAATTTCACTCAGCATTTCCCAAACCATTGAGGCTGGATAATTTCAAAGTGAGTTCCAGGACAGCCAGGGCTATACAGAGAAACCCTGTCTCGAAAAACCAAAAAAAAAAAAAAAAAAAAAAAAGAATAACACTTGTTAACTCTAAATGCTGTATTTTTGAAACTGCAGCTGGTAATATACAAAATTCCAGAGGATTCTAATTTAAACACACAAACTATTCTGGAGCAGGGCAAGGTGGCACATGCCTTTAATCCCAGCACTTGCGAGGCAGAGTTCGAGGCCAGCCTGGTCTACAGAGTGAGTTCCAGGACAGGCAGGGCTACACAGAGAAACCCTGTCTCAAAAAACCAAAAAAAAACCAACAACAACAAAACACCACAAAACTATCTACTTTTCAAAAATGCAGTAGGGGGGCTGGTGAGATGGCTCAGCGGGTAAGAGCACCCGACTGCTCTTCCGAAGGTGATAAGTTCAAATCCCAGCATCCACATGGTGGCTCACAACCATCTGTAATGAGATCTGGCGCCCTCTTCTGGAGTGTCTGAAGACAGCTTCAGTGTACTTACATATAATAAATAAAATAAATCTCTTAAAAAAAATGCAGTAGGGAGCTTTTTGTTTTTGTTTTTGTTTTTGCAAAGGCCTCACTGGCAAGTTGGGCGCTTTTATTGCCTCAGGGTGAAGTTAGCATTTGTGGGTCGGTGCCTTCTTCCCTAGGTGGACTGAGCCCAGCCTTCCTGTGACTTTTTTGTGAAGCCCTGGTTGTGTGAGTTAGTTCTACCCTGACCCTCCCATCCATCAGCACATCTGCCTTCACACAGCACAGCTGCAGCCCTGAGATAATTCATACACATGCTAGGCTATCTAGGGAAGCAGATAAGATCCAGTTGGTTTCCCCTGCCCCTCCCTACACACATACACCCTGGAGCACCTTGGAACTGACCTGTGATTCATTGTGATCCTCCTGCCTCAGCCTCTTGAGTTTTACCATTAAAGGTGTGCATTACTACTCCCGGATTTAATAAAAATTCTCTTGAAGGAGCTGGTGAGATGGCTCAGCGGGTAAGAGCACCCGACTGCTCTTCCGAAGGTGATGAGTTCAAATCCCAGCAACCACATGGTGGCTTACAACCACCTGTAATGAGATCTGACACCCTCCTCTGGTGTGTCTGAAGTCAGCTATAGTGTACTTATGAATAATAATAAATGAATCCTTGGACCAGAGAGAGCAGGGACTGAGCAAGTGGGATGGACCGGCATGAGCGGGGCCAACCGGAGCGAGCAGGGCAGACCAGAGCGAGCAGGGTTGACAGGAACAAGGAATTTTAAAAAATTCTCTTGAAGAAATTGTTGCCTGTGGGGGGGGGGGGATTAAGAGTCTTCATTTCAAGAAGTGGGGGTGGGGGGGAAGAAGAACTGAGCATTTTAGTGAGTCTCCTGTCTTACCCTGTGAGGCCAGCAGGGGGCACTAGCTTAGCATCTTTACAGAAGCTGGAGCCCCACTGATAATGTAGTCCGGGAATCAGTAAGTGGCCCAGATTTGTGCTTTCCCCCAATGCTAGACCCTATCCTATGGAGTGGTTAACTCACATGCTTTCTATTAGAGTCACAAAGTGACATATGTAATGGAGTCATTGGGAGACTTAAAAGTTGGCAGATAGTCTGAGATATTAAAAGGGGTATGGGAGGCTCAGTTGGTAGAATGTTTATTTAGCAGACAGGAATTTCTGAATTCAGTTCCCAACACTGCAGGTCATGGGGTGTGATGGTGAATTCCTGTAATCCCAACACTCAGGAGGTGGAGGCAGAAAGATCAGAATTCAGGTCATCCTTGGTTATATACTGAGTTCCAGCCAGCCTGAAGTAGGTGAGACCCCTGCCATCCTCACCTCCACTCCCCTCAACCAAAACAAAGCAGAAAAGAATATTCTGGAAGCATTAGGTGTAAACGACGAGGATCATGGGGTACTGGTCTGCCTGGGCTGACTAGAGGCCCTGCTTCAAAAAAATATGAATGAGCAAACACACTTCAAGGGGATGCTTTCTTCCCTCATGATACCAGAGGAACCGTTTTGTAGACTGCCTTCCTGTCAGCCCATGGTCAGTACCTTGAGATACTGGTCATCAGATGGGAGGGACTGAGTGCTGCCCGCATGGAGTCCTTTTCCTAACTGTACCACAGCAGGTTTGTTGAGACAACAGTGGACCTGATGGAGACCCACCCACTAAGAGGTGTAGAGAGCACCATCAGCCCAAGCAGTCCAGCGCCAATCCTGCACAACCACAGGCACCAAGGAACATGAGCATGACCCTCGATGGCTGCTTGGCCCCCACTTCTCAGAAATGTGTGTTCTCCTCCTATGTATTTCCTATGCTTCGCCCATTCCCCTGTGGGTTCACAGGCAGAAATCATTGTGTAGCCTGGTGCCTTCCTACTGTTCCTGGCCTGTAGAGTCTGCTTGGTACATAATTCTAACATAAAGGGCAGGAAACACAGCCAACAATTCAGGACAGTACCTCTACAAGTCTCAAAGTATGAAACTCAAAATATAGTACTCCCTCTCCCAAGACCCAAGAGGATGCCTGAGGCCACAAATAGCTTTGAATCCTGTATACATACTATGTTTTTTTTGGTTTTTTTGTTTTTTTGTTTTTTTTTTTTTTTTTTTGGTTTTTCAAGACAGGGTTTCTCTGTGTAGCTCTGGCTGTCCTGGAACTCACTTTGTAGACCAGGCTGGCCTCGAACTCAGAAATCCGCCTGCCTCTGCCTCCCGAGTGCTGGGATTAAAGGCGTGTGCCACCACACCCGGCCCCATACTATGTTTTTACATCCAAGCGCTACCGTGATAAAGTCAACTTATAAATGTACCGCAGGAAGAACAGTAGTAATGATAATAGTAACAAGACCATGACTATAGCAATAGTTCTACCACTGCGGTCCTCCACACACTTCTGCCTTTTCCAGAAAGAACTCTACAGCTTTTCTGGCATATCCAAGTTGCCAACATCCCAGGGACTCTGAGGACACAAGTAAGATAGGGTGACATGAACACAGGGGTTGCTATACCCAGTGGGAGACCTGGAGACCAGCACAGCCACTAACCGGCTCCTAGGCGGGTAGCGCATACCGTGTGGATACGCTAGGCGGGCAGGGCATACCGTGTGGACATGCTAGGCAGACAGCGCATACCGTGTGGACACGCTAGGTGGGTAATGCATACCGTGTGGATATGCTAGGCAGGTAGCACATACCATGTGGATACACTAGGCGGGCAGCACATGTCGTGTGGATATGCTAGGCAGGTAGCACATACCATGTGGATGCACTGAGCAAAAACGTGGTTCACTTTCCCAGCACGACCGAGATGGGTGCCGGGCAACAAGCTGCTGAGGAGGAGTTCGCCTTGAACTCTTGGCTGCTCGTGGGTAAATGAAACTGTAGCAAACCAAACTGCTCCTCAGCAAAGGTTCCGGTGCTGATCGTAGATGCCACAGAAAGAGACAAAGCACCTGTGCTCCTGGGTTTCTGGGGTGAGGCACCTGCTTTGCATGCACAAGGCCCTCCCTTCAAGTCCCAGATTCACAGCTCCTGCCACCATGCTAGATAGGACATTAGGAGGAAAACTACCCTGTCCAGTCCTGAACACCTCACAGTCGTACAATGACACGTACAAGAATGTCACTAAGAACTGGCAAGAACTGGGGTGAGGGGACCTGACAGAAACACTTCCAGGGAAAGCTCAGGGGATGACACTGAGGCTGCCACTCAAGAGAGTCTCCATGGAAGACGGAAGAAAATTCTACAAGGCAGTGGTGGCACACACCTTTAATCCCAGCACTTGGGAGGCTGAGGCAGGCGGATCTCTGAGTTCCAGACTAGCCTGGGCTACAGGGTGAATTCCAGAACAGCCAGTGCTACCCAGAGAAACGCTTTCAAAAAATCAAAGGGGGGCAGGTGAGATGGCTCAGCGGGTAAGAGCACCCGACTGCTCTTCCGAAGGTGATAAGTTCGAATCCCAGCATCCACATGGTGGCTCACAACCATCCGTAAGGAGATCTGGCGCCCTCTTCTGGAGTGTCTGAAGACAGCTACAGTGTACTTACATATAATAAATAAAAAATAAATCAAAAAATAAATCAAAGGGAAGGGAAGGAGAATTCCAGAAAGAGGAAACAACCAGGAGAGGGACACAGGCCTTAGAATACTTAGGAAGGCAGGTACTTCTCATGAGAGATGCCAAACGTGAACTGGCTCAGCGTCTGATAGGGAAGCTTTCCTTAGGAGAGAAGATCCTAGAAAGCCTCGGGCTCCGCAGTCAGGAGAGCACTTGGTTGGAACTCTGAGCGTGGACTGGAGGCAGCTGAACCCACAGAGCAGCCAGTGAGGCTGTAAGTAAGTGAGGCAGAACTATTCTAGTCTGTGGTGGGGGAGGGGCCATGGGAGGAGATCAGAAACCCTGCAGAAAGGAAGGGTGCCATCGATGATTGTCTGGCTGGAGGTTCTGGTCAGCCCTGCTGGCTCCTTGCTAACGTGAGGGAAATGGGAGGACAGAGCATGAATGACTTCTGGATATCGAGATTCTCAAGGCACCTGAGGGACACCTAAATCATCAGGCCACAGCTGAAAGAGCAGAGTGTTTCCACGATTATGTGTACAATAAAGTTACTTTGAATAATAACAGAGGTAGGCGTGGGCCTGGACGGAAAAGCCAGATGAGGGTAAAACCAGGAGGAAGGATAGAAAGACAGAGATGGAAAATATCCGAGCCACAGCAAGGCCAGGTGATGGCCCAGGCTTCCTGCTTTGGGCTGTGAGGGAAGTGTGACTGGAGACCGATTCCTGACCACTGGTGGCCGCTTGCCCTTTCAGCTCGGGGGAAAGAGTTGGGAGGAATCTGCCACCCTGTCTCCCAGCTATGAATGACCCCTGTGTGTGAGCCTGTGTTCTAAAGCATCTAGAGAGCCTGTGAAGTAAGCAGAGGGCCCAGCCATTTTCCCCACACATGTCAATGCCAAGCAAGAACCTGCACGGGATTGATGAAGCTACCTTCCTGCAGAGGTAGCTGTCCCCTTTGCCCCGGCGCTTACGAGACCTTCAGTGTCTAGGGCCACTGGGGTGGGCGTGCCTTCTGTTAGCCTCTCCATTGACTTGTTTTCTGCCTACTGATCTTGACTGTTCACCAGGAAGTATGTGTTGAGTAACACTTGCTGTGTTTCTGTGTACCCACTCCACCCTAGAGGAGCTTTAGAACCAAAGGTTGTATTAGACAGGGCTCTCTAGAGTCACAGAACTGATGGGTAGTCTCTATATAGTAGGGAATTTATTGATGACTTACAGTCTGGAGTCCAACTCCAAACAATAGCCAGCAGCAGCTGTAAGTGGAAGTCCAAGGATCTAGCAGTTGCTCAGTCCCACAAATCAAGCAGTCAAAGGGAGACCAAAGTTAATCTTCCAGCCGGGCGTGGTGGCGCACGCCTTTAATCCCAGCACTCGGGAGGCAGAGGCAGTCGGATTTCTGAGTTCAAGGCCAGCCTGGTCTACAAAGCGAGTTCCAGGACAGCCAGGGCTATACAGAGAAACCCTGTCTCGAAAAACCAAACCAAACCAAAACAAAACAAAACAAAACAAAACAAAAAAAACAAAGTTAATCTTCCTTCTTTCCAATGTCTGTGTGTAAATCTCCAGCCGAAGGTGTGGCCCAGATTAAAGGTGTGTGCCACCACACCTTTAATCCCAGATGACCTTGAACTCAAAGATCTCCGCGTCTTAATCTGGAATCCATCGCCACTATGCCTCAAGATCTCTATACCAAGATCCAGGTCAGAAACTTGTAT
>LR749745.1:1199893-1373128 GCA_902729485.2 Mus minutoides
GAAAGAAAGAAAGAAAGAAAGAAAGAAAGAAAGAAAGAAAGAAAGAAAGAAAGAAAGAGACTTGTATCTCCCAGCCTCCAGATTAGGATCACAGGTGAGCCTTCCAATTCTGGATTGTAGTTCATTCCAAATATAGTCAAGTTGAGAGCCAGGAATAGCCACTACAAAGGTCTTTAAAGTCTGGGGCAGTTGCAGTTTTGAGGGCTGGCAGCAACAATTGGAAATCATGCTTTTTGTCTGGTCAGGGGCTAGTCATCAGCAGCAGGACTCTAAGGCTTCCTGAAGCTAGGCTGTTACAGTAAAACGGTCTTCACTATTCAGGAGGGCTCCCGTCCAACCAAGAATTATGATCAAGATGAGGCTGGAGAGGTGGCTCAGTGGATACATTGCAAGCGACACAAACATGAGGACCTGAGCTCAGTACTCAGCATACACATAATATGCTTAGCATAGTAGCGTGAGTGCTAGAGAGTCAGGGGCAGAGGCTCCCCAGAGCATGCTGGCCAGGGGACTAGCCAGTCGATGAACTCCACATTCAGTGAGAGACCCTGCCTTGAAAGACAAAATGGAGGGCTGGCAAGATGGTTCAGTGGGTAAGAGTACTGACTGCTCTTCCGAAGGTCCTGAGTTCAAATCCCACCAACCACATGGTGGCTCACAACCATCCGTAAATGAGATCTGACACCCTCTTCTGGTGTGTCTGAAGACAGCTACAGTGTACTTACATATAATAATAAATAATCTTTGGGCCAGAGGGAGCAGAGGTCCTGAGTTCAATTCCCAGCAACCACATGATGGCTCACAACCATCTGTACTCATATACATAAAGTAAATATATATATATATATATATATATATATATATATATATATATATATATATATATATATATGCTGCAGGCAGTCACAGCTGCTCTGACGAAGGTGGTAAAGGCTGTTGTACTGTGAGGACAGCACCCTGAAGGTCACTCTCAGCCCTCACGTGGACCTATCTGACATTTTTAAGCCCTGCCACCCAGCTCAAGAGCGCCTGCCTGTCTGTCCGTGGTTGCACAAAGTACCACAAAGCCTTCCTGGGATCTTTCGGCCTTACTAGGATGCCAAAGCCACGCCTCCGGTTCTCAGCCAGGGTGGGGCTCCTGGGCCTCCCTCAGCTTCCTGGGCATCCTGCCTATCACAGCTTCTAATATTATCACAGGTTCAGAAAATAAAGAGAAGTGCTCTAGTGACTTTGAAAACTGTTGTCTCCGGAGAGCAAACACCCAAACGCTCCTTCTCCCACCTAGTAGAGACCCTTCCTCCGAAGAGGCATCCTCTTCCAGAGTTGCTTTCTGTTTCAAGATTCTGAGTCGGGATTCAGTTCATCCCAGGAGGAAACATTCGGGCAGATCTTCAAATTCATGGCACACGTTCTGCACGGTCCTCCTGAGAGCTGTCACTGGGAAGACAGCAAGAAGTGGTGGTCCCTTTGCTGGGTGTGGGGGGGGGGGGAGAGATAAGGCATCTATCTGGCCCTGCCCAGCCAGCTAGAGGCATGTGAGGCCCAGAGAGGAACCCAGTCAGGAGGCTTTGATCCTGGAGGCTTTTGTGCTCTGCCAATCCCCCCCCGGGGCTGGAAACATTGATCTTATGAAGTCTGCATGTGGATTTCAAAAGGAAAAGGAACGAGCAGACCAGACGGGCCAGGTCTGCAGTACATGCCTGTTTAAATATGAATGATGAAGCAGGAAGGATGGACGACCTTCAGCGCAGTGAACACACAGTTCATGTTTAGTCACCAAGGAGAGAGCTGAGCAGGGACAAGACTTTCCTGGTACACAGCAGTTCTGAGAAAACAAAACCACATTCATTACGTGTAGCGGGCTCGGAGGCCTGGCATGCTCGGTGCCATCAGCCCGAAGCTCTGTTTTCTTGCTGCACGGGCAGATAATAAACAGGACCGGACGACTTCGGCTCATGCATGCACAGTTGAGGGAGTGAGCCTGGCGTGTGCTCTCAGGCTCCAGGTCTGTCAAGTGACTTCTCTGTGTTACCAGAGCCTGTGCTGTTTCTCCACAGCTTATTTTATCTTATCAATAAGCTTGACCCAGAATAAATTTTAACAAAAGAGCACCGTGTGGAAATACCACCTAAGAAACAGATTGGAATTTACTCATGACCCAGAAAAATAGTCCCCTGCTATGGCTACCACACAGAATTTGAGTGACTAAGAGGTTGGTGAGACTGTTCAGCTGGTAAAGATGCTCGCTACGCAAAGCCTAATGACCGGTGGAGGGAGGTTCTAACTGACTCCAGAAAGTTCATCTGATCGCTCCTGCACAACCCTTGCCCTATACACACACCATGGATGGACAAGACAATAAAGAAAAAAATGTTAGAGCCGGAGAGAGGCCTCAGCACTTAAAAACACGCGATGTTCTTGCAGAAGCCCCGGCTTTGGGTGCCTGCTACAGTTTCAAAGGGTCCAACTCCCTCTTCGGGCCTCTGTGGGCACCAGGCTCACAAATGGTGCAGACATGCAGACATGTGTACAAGCAAAACACTCAAACACATAAAATAGGGAGAGGGGAGAAATTATTTTCTTTTAAAAATTAGAGTGATTAATTGCATGGGAGGCAGAGGCAGGCAGATCTATGAGTTCCAGGCCAGCCTGGTCTAGAGAGCAAGTTCCAGGACCAGAGCTACACAGAGAAGCCCTGTCTAGAAAAACAAACAAGACAAAACAACAGTCAGACAAGAATCTAGACCGTGGGGACTGAGGAGGTGGCTCGTAGGTAAAGTGCTCGCTGCACAGCGTAAGAGCCCAAGTTCAGATCCTCAGCAACTATGTCAAAAATGCTTGTCACCCTGTGCACCTAAAACCCCATGCCAGGAAGCTGAGACAGCCAGATCTCAGGGCTTGCTAGCCAGTTTCTCTAGCAGAAATAGGTTTAGGGTAGAGAAATCTTCCCTGTTGCAGTAAATAAGGTGAAAAAATGATTGAGGAAGGTATCCCAACATGGACCTCTGGCTTACACGCATAAACAAATATACACACACATAGACACATGCATACACACACATAGGCACATACATACATACACACATACACACACATACACACACATGCATACACATGCATTCACATATACATACACAAACACACATACATACAAACATACACACATACATACACCTGTACACATAAACACATACATACATACCTATACACACATGCATACACACATACATACACACACATACACGCTTACACATTTACACATACATACACACACACACACACACAGGGTGTGGTGAGAGAATGAAGGGGGGACCATTGTATATCTGGTCAGTCACATGATAGTTGGGTGACACTGGGCAAGGGGTTATATTCTCTTTCCCCTGATTGTGAGATGACAATCAAGGCTCCCAAGAAGAGCGGTGGCCCAGGTGAAGAAAGGATCAGAGTACTGCTTGTCTCCTGGTAAGCCCTAAGGAAACACAAAGTGTCTCTAGTATTCTCCATCATCCAAGCTTAATCCACAACCCACAATCTCCAGAGGGCCTTCCCTCGAACACCGAGGCTTTCTGCTTCTTCTGTCTCGACATTCCTCCAGGAAGTCCAGGACGAGGCATAGCCTGGTGTTTGCTGTTATTTCAGTATCCCACGTGCCCGTGTTGCTACCCCCACACGCTCTGCAGGAACATGTAACTTGTTTTTATTGGATTTCTACAATTCAGAGCTCAGCCCAGAGCATTTACTGGCACACAAACATCCCTTGGTTAGTGCACTGGAAGGATAAACAATTAGGAAGAACAGAGCGGGGTGGGGTTGCCTATGGGGACTATACCAAACAACCGAGGATGTGAAGGCGCATGCGCAGAGCGCTTAGGGCGGCTTCACAAGAGAGCACCGAGCCAGAAGCAACCAAAGTCCCTCCGTAGGGTGATGATTAAACCAGCATTCATCCATACCATGGGCCAGGACTCAACAGGGGGATATGTTAACTACTTGCTCACACCCGAGTGCAAAGAGCCAACCCTAAAAGGTTCCATTCAGTATGTGTCTGATTCAGGGTTTCATTGTGTAGTCCAGGCTGGCCTTGAGCTCCAGATCCTCTTGCCTCCAGCATGCAGGGGTTGCAAACTCTGAAGTAGAGAGAACTATCTTAAAATGGGGGTGGGGGGGGCTACAGAAAGGAAAATGGTTTGGTTGATGGTTCCAGCTTTTAAAAGGAGCAGATGAGGCAGGCTGGCAGCTTGCTGTGACGGAATGTTTTGTCTTGATGACTGCTGTGTTAGTGTCCTCCCTGTGATACCCTGTCATTGTTCTGTAAGATGCTGGCAGCAAGGGAACTGGGCAGGGAGAGATACTGCCCAAGGTCTTGTAACTACATGTAAGTTTACAATTATCTTCAAGTAAAACACATAGTTAGACACGTTTAAAGTAAGCCGGTGGGAGCAGAGAGCATAGCGCTGGATACTCGCCAGGAGATGCACAGGAATCCTCTTCCAGAAGGCTTTGCTTTCAGTTTTCAGAATTAAAGTTTATCAACCGTAGATTAGCATGTCTTATTTCCTTGGAACTTAGCAGAAACAATGTCTAGTCACAGTGTGTCCCAGGATTTTCCCTGTCCAATTATATTAGGGCAGTGGAAGGACTGTGATTGGGCAGGGGAAAGGGAGGCAGAGCTAAGAGTTGCAGAGAGACAGAGAGTGTCTTGGGGTGGGGGTGGGGTGGGGGGGAAGGAAGATGGTGGCTGATGTGAATCAGCGTGGCTATGACTAGCCACAGGTTGTTATAATATCATAAAGGTTAGAATATTGGGCAGCTTTTATCATTATCAATAGGTTCTGAAATTATTGTACTAGCATCTTGTATATTGAGAATTTGTTGATATATAAATCTGATTGGTTAACTATAAGCATTGAGTCTTGTTTTTACCGGGTTACTGGGTATTGTGGCATCAAAACACGAGGATGCCGGGTCTATTTGGATACTGGAATGTGGGACGGAGCCATAGTGTTGTGGTTTGATAGTGCCGGTACTAGAGTAGGAAGATGGCCCCGTGGGGCAGAGAGCTGGTGGGTTGAGAGGAGCAGGGGCGAGGAGAGTTGGCGGGTTCATTTTTTAAATATTTCCCATAACAACAGTGAATGGTGTATTTTGTGTAACAAGATCAATAGCCTCACTTTAAAATTTTTAATATTATGTGTAAAGGTGTTCCTCACACATGTGTGTCTGTGCGCCATGTGCATTCCTGGTGCCCAGGGGAGGCAAAAGAGGGCATCTGAGCCCCTGGAAATGGAGCTAGAGGTGGTGATGGTCCACTCTGTATGCGCTAGGAATAGGACCCAGCCGGTGTTCTTGACTGATGAGCCTTCTCTCCAGTCCTGAGATTTTTCACAACTTCTTTTTTTTTTTTTTTTTTTTTTCATGACAGGGTTTTTCTGTGCAGCCCTGGCTGTCCTGGAACTCACTTTGTAGACCAGGCTGGCCTCGAACTCGGAAATCTGCCTGCCTCTGCCTCCTGAGTGCTGGGATTAAAGGCGTGCACTTTTCACAACTTCTTAAGCTGGAGAGGTAAGCAAGTGATGGGTCTTTCCTACTCTTCTCTGGTCACAGACCGGAAAGCTCAGAAGGGACCAACAAGAAGGTAGAGCCAGGATTGGGGGTGCCATGTGTGCAGCAGAACAAAATGTATATATAATATAATGTAATTATATTATATATAAATAGAGAGTGAGCAAAAAGTGTTACAAAGAGACCCATTCTTTGTACACTAATGAAATATTTTATTTTATTTTATTTTATTTTATTTTATTTTGAATCAGGTAGACCTCAAGCCAAGGATGACCTTGAATTTCTCATTCTCCTGCTCCCAACTTCCAAGTGCTGGGACACAGGCATGTGCCACTATGCCTGTTTTATGCAGGGCTGGGCATCTAATCAGGACATCTCGGATGTTTGGCAAGTGCTCTGCCAACCGAGCTTCATCTTACACCGTTAACATTAAAGATTGTTCTCCTTTGCGTCAGATGCTGTGATAAACCCTGGGACCAAGAGCACCTCGGACAGGAAAGGGCTTATTTGCCTCACGTTTCCAGGTCAGGGTCCATCACTGGGAGAAATCGGGGCAGGAACTCAAGCAGGAGCAGAGGCAGGAACCTCTAAGGAGCGCTGCTCACTGGTTCCTGCTCAGGCAGCTTTCAAAATACAACCCAGGACCTCCCAAAGTGCCATCATCAAGAAGATGTTCACAGGTCAATCTGATGGAGGGACTCTCCCAACGCAAATTCCCTTTCATTATCCTGGATTGTGTCAAGTTGATGGCTGATGCTAACTAAGAGAAAAATCTAATTTTTTTCCCTAGAATAGTGATGACCCCCCCACTTGGGAGGCTGAGACAGGTGGATTGCCACAAATTCCAGATGAGTTTGGGCTGCCCAAGGATAGCTAGGACTACAGAATAGCAAGATTTTGTGAGAAAAAACAACCATGTAACTAGCCAACCAGGCAAGCCAACCTATGAACATTTTAAGAAGTCTAAAACCAGAAGTAACATGGAGGAAAAAAGGCTAGAACCCAGTCAGACACTCTAGACTCCAACCGTGCATAACCCCATACTCTATTCTCATGTTCTAAATTCAAGGCAAGGGGTGGGGCCATGGTTCTTCTGGCTTGCCTAGCATGCAGAAGGCTCTAGGCTTGGTCCCCACCACTGCGGAATAAACACAAGACCATAAAGTAAAACAACACACACACACACACACACACACAGAGAGAGAGAGAGAGAGAGAGAGAGAGAGAGAGAGAGAGAGAGAACACCGAAAGCTAGGCAGGTCAGCGTTACTCTAATCCCGGGAAGTGCTGGGCAGAGGCAGCTGTGAGAGGCTGCACCTACCAGGCCAATGGACTCCTGCAGGACCCCAATGGGGAGCTATAAAATAACCTTTGAAAAACGCTAACACAGAAACAAAACTATTTTTTTTTAAACTGTGGAGAGCAGACTAGGGATGAGAACCAGCTCTCCGGGGCACCCCAGAAATGGATACCCCAGAACTGGACAGACGCCCCAGAGAGAGCTTTGCATAAGTGTTCCGGCCAACAGCTATCCTAAAACTATCCCTCAAAAAGAAGTCAGACAGGAGCCAGGAGATGGGACCAGACATTGCAGGATAGCACTGATACCCCCGGGATTTCTGGACAGGGCACGTCTTTCCTCTGCTCTTGCCCCGCTTTACCCATTGATACAAAGGGCTTTAGAAAGGAAGCAACAAGCAACGCCAGGCCATCCCTACTTTCCCCCTTAATCTCGTGTGGAGGCTGAACACATAAACAAACAGGAAATCACACGTACAGAATGTAGGAGCTGCTGGGGAGGCCGGCTAAGCCAGCTTGTAGCAGACCTAGAACTCCCTGTGCCCATTGAGCAGAATCCTGCTTCCCCGTAGAGTGCCTGAGTGCAGGTGGAGAAGCATGCACGGCCAGAGGAAGGGGTGGGAGCAGTGGGAACTTCACTTTTTCGGAGACATTTTTGCCGTGCACAAACAGCCCCACAGCGAGTGAGTCAGAATTTCCGAAAGGCATAATTTTAGTGCCCCTTCTTGCGGTTGCCTCTCCAGGCTGCCTCAGAAAGGGAGGCCTCCGCGGGCGGGGTTTCCTGTGCTCAATTCCAGAGATGACAACGGGGCTCTCCCCGAGCCGTTTGCCAGAATTTTCTTTCCAGATACGTTTTTTAACTTTGTAACAGCAGTTAATGCCTTCCTAGCTGCGAATTTCGCCCCACGCTTGAACAGCGTCCTTCTTCCAAATGCGTGGGCTGCTACGAAGTGGAAAAGGAGATGGCTGAGTGTTAACCGCGTTTGCTGCCAAGCCTTATGGCCTGAGTTCGATCCCCGGGACCTGCACGTGCTCACTGTGGCACTGGACAACTCCTTCAGTTAAATAAATGTAATTAAAATTTTTTTTTTATTTTAATTTTTACTGGAGCTAAGGATAGAAACCGTGTGCATGCTAGGCGATGCTCTACCACTGTGCTAAGTTCCCAAGACTAAAAATATTTTTTTAAAAAAGTAAGCTGCGGTGTGGGAGTAGCCACCCAGTGTGTTCCACCCAGAGCCACGATACCAATAAATACATATACATAGTGAAGTCTGGTTTTGATGGATGTACATATCAGCCTTATGAAAAGCCAAGAGAGTGTTGTGAAAAGCATCAAGTCGAAGATAACAACCTACCAATATATGTAACACTGTGTGTGTGAGTGTGTGGTGTGTGTTTGTGGTGTGTGCATGTATGTGTCTCCATGTAGACACCAGAGGTCACCATCTACTAAGTGTCCCCCTCTATCTCACCTTGATTGTCTGAGGCAAGGTCTCTCACTGAAACTTGGAGCTTGATTTCAGCTGCACTGGCTGGACGGAGAACCCCTGCAGTCCACATCCCCTGCTTCCACTGCCTTACAGATGTGTGCCACGGTGTTGAGCTTTTCTGGGAACATTGGTGATGGGCACTCAAGTCTTTATTTTTGCCCAGGTAAGTACTTACCCACTGAGCAGTCTCCCCAGAACTTTAATATCTGATGGAGTTCTGGGATTCATAGTTACCATTTTTGTATGTTTTTACCTGTGCAACACCATTGCTGTACCCCTCCAGTATTCTAAGGGGTTGTCAGACTCACTCAGTTACTACACAATAGAAAGGCCAGGCTTGGAGTTGGGGTTCCTGCTCTGCTCTGAAAGGCTTACCCATGGAAAGGACAGCTCATCTCTGTAAACCCCTCCCCACATTCCCATAGACTAGCATATGGCTGGCTCTGGAGCTGTTCGATGAGAGACTTGGCACAGCCATACTCCAGAGACCCTGGCCATCACATCAGACTCAGAACCATAACGCAACAGCTCCTGCCAAGCAGTCCTGGGGACACCAGTCATAGGACCATACAAGTGTCCGTTATTAAATTAGACCCTTTTAACAGAAGAGGGAACCGGAATTGAGTAACCAGCTGCCGGCTGTGAATTGGGGTGACTGGCACTGTCGTCTCTGGTTCGTTTGCTTAGTTTGTTAGATTGTTTAGTTTTAGTTTTTCAAGACAAGGTTTCTCTGTGTAGCCCTGGTTATCCTGGAACTCTCTCTGTAGACCAAGTTGGCCTTGAACTCAGAGATCTGTCAGCTTCTGCCTTGTGGGTGCTAGGATTAAAGGCTTGTAGCCCATCTAGCTGCTCTAGGTCAGCTTTCACTGCAGCTATGGGGCTTCAGAGGGCCAACTGCTTGCTCCAGCCCTTCACAGAGGTGGCAGAGACAGCTCTATCCCAGAACAAAGTGCCTGAGCCCTCAGTGTCTGGCTTTTAAGACAAAGCTAATTACACCCTCCTAACTGCTCTGAGGACGGTAGTAAGGATTTAACAAAGGGATGCAGGTTGAAAGCCTTATCCAAAGGTGAGAATTATAGTAACTGTTAGTCACTGCTTGCTTGGCTGTTGTGCTAGACCAGTAGAGGCCTTTTGTGTGGATCTTCTCAAAGCAATTATGACTTAATGAATGGGCTCCAACTAAGGCGAGGTTGAGCCTCTGACATTCTGCTTCAAACTGGGTCCACCTCCAGTGTTGAGCTTACAGCTTTACTTAAGTCTGCCTCTTCCAGAATACACACACACTCTCTCTCTCTTTCTCCACTCCCCCCGCCCCCAGTACCATTACTCTCTGGTTCTGTTTGACAGAGATTGTTTGACAATTTAATCTTCTTAGGACAGTGGTTCTGCCAGTTCTGCCAAGAAACCACAGAAGGCGACCGTGTGACTGACCTTGGGCCTGTGTTGAAGACTTTGTTGTTATCTATTAAGTGGACTGGTCACTCCTAGGTCATGAAGTACTAGATTTCCAAGTTGTGTTCTCTCTCTCTCTCTCTCTCTCTCTCTCTCTCTCTCTTTGAGACAGGGTTTCTCTGTATAGCCCTGGCTGTCCTGGAACTCACTGTATAGACCAGGCTGGCCTCGAACTCAGAAATCCACCTGCCTCTGCCTCCCAAGTGCTGGGATTAAAGGCGTGCGCAACCACCCCGGCTAGTTTTGTTCTCTTTAGCAGCAGACACTTCATTCAGAAGACACACACTCAATAGGAAGGATCTGTTGCTGTCTGAAAGAGATAACTCTGGAGCCCTAGGGTGTTAAGTTTTGTTTTGTTTTAGTGAGGTTGAACGAGGTCTGAGGACACGGGGAGGGGGCAGGATGGGAGGCCGCTACTTGAAAATCCTTGAAATCCCTCAGGTGGAATTAGAATGGCCCGAGGCAGTTACAACTGCAAAGGCCCTGAGGCAGAGAAGAGAAACACTTTTTCTTCTGAAGCAAGGTTAAGTGGGTGGAGCCTGAAACGGGGATTGGCCAATGGCATGGGAGGATGCTGATGGGGGTGGGGGGGTGAGCAAGGCCAGGACCCCAGAGAGAGGAGATGGACATTCTTGGGCTTGGGCTTATTGGGAAGTTCCCACACGGCATGGGTGGCTAGTGGGCTCGGTAGAGTGCCTCTTTCAGGTTGACTCATGGCTGCCATTTCATTCTTGTATTTGGTGCTGTTGCCTGTGTCTCTCTCTGCTCTGTGAGGGTAACACCTGTCATCCTCTGATCCCCTCCCAAGTCTGGACAGGTGGGATAATATCCTCCCGAGGGCCTCCTCCTGGGTGGTCCCCACGACTCTCTGGAATGGCGGGAGGCAGATGAAGACCCTGGATCGGATCTGAAGACTGTCTGGATTGGCATGGACACAGTATTCCCGCCCTCCTGAACTTTGGTTTTGAGAATTGTAGCGGGGAGGTTTGTCCTTCGGCCTGGTTCCCCATTTGCAGTGTGGCGGGGCTCCGGGCGGGTCCCTAAGGGGGCGGGGCAGTCGCGGTGTCCCCCGCTCCGCCCTGACCCGGCCCCGCCCCGCCCCGGAGCCGCCCAGGACGCAGGGTACAGGAGGGACTCGGCCCAGCCGCCGGAGGCGTCGCACTCCGTCTGCTCCGGGCAGGGTGAGTAAGGTCAGGGCGGTGGGAGGCCGCACGGGGCTGCGGGGCATCGCGCCCGGGTCCCCAGTGTACCCCTGTCTTGACGCGTCTCCCGGGATCGGCGCCGCGGGAAGTCTGGGGAGCAGGGGAGGCGCACGGGGGCGGCGGCCAGCGTGACAGCTGCGAGCGGGAGGAGCTTCGGTTCAAATGCAACCGCTCCACCCGCTGCGAAATCCTGGGCACCCTAGAGTCTTGGCCCCAAGACGCCGCAGTGCCGGGGGCTGCTCGTCCCTGGGGCCAGGCAGTTTCATCGGTCTCCCTTCTTCGCCTTTAGAGGCTGGCAGACTTGTCAACTCACAGGTCCTCAGGTCCCGGAATGTCCCATTCTGGGAATTACGAGCTCGCCAGGGAGAGCCTGAGAGCGCGGAGAGGAAGGGAAATCCCACCCGGCGCGCTCCGTTTCTTTCAGTCACCTACCTTGTTGTGCAGCCTTGGGCCAGCGGCACAGCCTCGCTGATCCCCATCCAACCACTCTAAGGGGAACTTATATGTTGGCTTCGCTTTAAGGCAGATCTGGAGCCCATTCCCTGGGTGGGTGTCTCATACATCTTGGTAGGCCTCCGCTTCAAAACTGAAAAGTGGTGAATTCAGCCCAGGGTTGGTAACATTTAATCTCTTTGGCTCTGGGACGTTTCCCCAGTGTCTTGGAGCTCTGCTTCATCTCTGTAGGGATGGCTTCTTTCTCTAATGGATAGCCAGGGTATGTTTGTCGGGTGACTTTAGTGCCAAAGGGGAGTGTCACACCCCATCCCTCGTGGGTGGGGAAAAGCGACTCTTCTCAAGACCAGTGTGTCACGCTGGTGCTGCAGCCACACAGGACACCCCCCTTTCGTGTACCCAGAAGAGAAGAAACAAGCAGTGAGAGGGGGCGTGACTTGCTCAAGGCGGCACGTCTAGATCCGTGTTGCGCAGGAACTTGGCTCTCTTGAAGAGCTTACTTAGCCTCGCCTCTTGCTGGGGGAGTGGGGAGGGGCCAAGAGCTCATAGTGGGCAGGAGCTGGGAGGTAGGAAGGTGATCTGTGCCAGCGGGCTGTTTTGCTGGGTTTCCTGTGAACTGTGCCCCAGAGGGACACTCCAGCACACGTGGGCTCGCACATTCCCCGGGCCTGCTGACAGTTACAGCTGAGCCAAGCTGCTCCCTGAGAGCCAGAGAGGCCCCTCTGGGGGTGGCTGTGTCCGAATGCACCAGGAGGCCTTATTTCTGGAGTCACTGAGGGAGGGATGAGAACGCAGGATCTTTTGTCCCCTCAGGGTGTGGCAGAGCTGTTATGCCTCCAGGGGAACAACTGCCCACCCTCCTGGGGGCTTTGCACACTTTCGAGTGACTATGGACTCAGCCCTGTCTGGGAAGCCCCTCTACCAGATGGCCACTTGGGCCTCACCTGAGTATGTAGCCTTGGGCTAGTTGTTTTACCTGTCAGCTTCAGACAAGGGGCACCCCAGCTCCCCACAGCCCCTGTGTTATAAAGCAGATGAACAGTAGGTGAGAGATTCACAGACAGTGTAGCGTGTGGTGTGGATATAGCAAAGATGAGTGATTTGGTGTTTTGGGGTGTGGATGGGGGGCTTGATCAGGAGGAGACGTGGGATCTTCTCTGTTCTGCCCTTTTCCTCTCTGCCTTGATTTCCCCAAATCCGTTAAACAGTCCACGTTCTGGATAACTTCTCCGAGGTCCTCTCGATATTGAACGCTTGTCCTTGACTCTGGGAAGGATGGAGATCACAGAGAGACTATAGAGGCATTCAGGTGTGGCTGTGGAGTCTTAGGATTCGTGTGTCCTTTTGTATACTTCCTGTGCCCCCTGGTAGGATGCAAGGATGACAGCACTAACATCCCACAGGTGAGGAGACTGATACTGCTGTCCTCTGGCTGTGTGAGTGGTCCAGGATTTGGACTCCAGACCTTTGACTCAGTGCTGTTCATTACTCCCCACACCCTGTCCTGGACAATCTGAGGATGGTGTTGTTTGTTAGTCACTGGAAAAACTGCAGATCAGGCGGATCCCAGTCGTCATCAGGTTGCTGATGGAAAAAAATGGAAACATGCATTGTGAACATTTCCCACCCACCTATAATATCAATGCATTTTTGGCATCAAGACAGGACTCAGGAGGAACAGACAAAAGTAAGGGATGTGGTACCTCCCAACCTCAGGGTTCTTAGCTTTGGACTTAGTGGCCATGCCTGAGACCGTGTGGCTAAAAAGCAGGTGGGGACAGGTCTCCAAATCTGGAGCCTGGAGTTTCTTTTTTTTTTTTTTTTTTTTTGGTTTTTCGAGACAGGGTTTCTCTGTATAGCCCTGGCTGTCCTGGAACTCACTTTGTAGACCAGGCCGGCCTCGAACTCAGAAATCCGCCTGCCTTTGCCTCCCGAGTGCTGGGATTAAAGGCGTGCGCCACCACGCCCGGCTGAGCCTGGAGTTTCTTCTCTGATGTAATGCCAATCCCTTCCAGGGTATCTGAGAAGATAAGTCAGGACAATGTTGCCCAGAGCCTAGAGGGGCAGGGCAGACCAAAGGCAGCACTCACCCTCACATTCTTGCTTGTTTTACTGCCTTTACAACATCGAGTCTCCTGGACCCCACTCTGCATAGTGTCCAAACTTCAGAAGCCTAGCATCTCCTAAGTCCATCAGGGAGCAGCAGAGGAGACTCCAAAGCTCAAAGCGCTAGGCTGGCTGATGGTGAGGTGAACGGAAGCCATGCCTGAGAAGAGTGTGGGGATAGACTACTTTAACTGGAAATCGCATCGTATGCTGCTGTGGTTGGCCAGGAGCAGGTGTGTTGGCAGTTAGGACAGAGATCACTCTTCAGTCACTTGCTAAGTATTTGTATTCTAATTTGTATAGTATTTGTGGAGATTCTAATTCACACATTTTTTTTTTCTTTTGGTTTTTCAAGACAGGGTTTCTCTGTGTAGCCCTGGCTCACTCTGTAGACCAGGCTGGCCTCAGACTCAGAAATCCGCCTGCCTCTGCCTCCCAAGTGCTAGGATTAAAGGTGTGCGCTTCCATTGCCTGGCTCTTTTTTTTTTTTTTTTTTTTTTTGAGAGAGAGAGAGTCAGGTGAGGAGAGTTCCCGTAGACTAGGGTACCCTAGAATAAGTAGGAAGCTGAAAGCTAAGGAGGACCTTGAACTCCTGACCCAGCCTGTCTCTCCCTCCCCCGTGGTAGAATGTACCTGGTTTATGTGGTGTCGGGGAACCTGCATGCTATGCAAGCACTCCACGAAGTCGGCTACATTCTTAGGCCGAGTTTGTTGTTTTGAGACAGGGTCTCCATATGTAAACCAAGCCGGCCTTGAACTCATGATCTGCTTCTGCTCTAGACTTGCTGGGGTTATAGACATGCCTCACTGTGTCCGGTTTAAGCTGATAGCAAGGGGATGCTGATGTGAGCCCGTGTGGCTGTTTGGGGGGGGGGGGGGAGCTGCTGAGAGATGAGCCTATTTCCTTCTCAGCAGGGCCTATTCTGCTCTGATCTTCAGCTCAGTACTGTGTGTGTGTGTGTGTGTGTGTGTGTGTATTTTAAAAGCATGTAAAATGTTTGTCATGTTTACTTATTGTATGTAAATGCATATGCATGCCATGACACGTGTGTGAATGCCAGAGAACAACTGTCAGGAGGACTCTGTGGTTTTTCCTTCCACCGTGTGGGGTTGGGGGAGGGAACTCACATTATCTGGCTTGCCTGCTAGTGCTTTTAGCCACTGAACCATCTTTGTGTATTTTTAGAATATTTTTATATTCTATCATTGTAAATAGGAGACATAGTCGCCATTATATCCCATCTTGCATGGTATAAATGCAATCGAAAGATAGTAATGAGCATGCTCAGAGTCTTTGAGCGAAATATTCACTGGACTCCAATGGCCGGCCGTCTGGCTGGGTTTATAAAAGTGAACACTAGCCCCGCTGTGTGACACACGAGTTCCTTTTATTGCAGAGAAACAACTTCCTCCTTTATTCGTCCTACAAGACCTCACCATGGCAAAGCTGGGAATCTCGAATTAAAAACAGAATGTCTTAAAGTTCTGACCTAATGATTTACACTTCCAAATCATAAAATTCTGACATTTCTGAGCTGGGAGGGAACCTCAGGTCACCTGGTCCAGCTGGCTGGTTTAGCAACCCAAAGAAGAGCCCTGGCCAAGGTCAACATAGGACACAGGTGCACAAGAAGGACAGTTCACAATGGCTAGCCCCGCCTGTGCATGACTCTCATAAGGATGCCACCTGTCACACTAGCCTGACACCCTGGGATCTCAGCCTCCTCCTGGGGACAGGTGAAGGAGGCACAGGTGTCATGAGTGAGACGACTCTGATTTGACGGTTTTGATTTTTAAGAAGTCTGGAGAGCCACAGTGCGCAAGGTGACTCATGAACAGAAACATCACCGAAGGCGGCACTCGAGCTTGGCTCGGAGTCTCCTTTCCTAAAGCAGCTGCTTTCTCATCCTGCGTGATAATTCATCCTCAGACTGCGTAGTGTCCAGGGTATGGTCAGTGCTGGTTTGCTGTTGTTGGGGAATAGGGTTCATAGAGGAGGGGTGCTCTCCTCCAGACTTCCTCTCAGGTGATGGTAGGGCAAGAGAACCTACAGCGAGAACAGAAAAGATAGCTTTTTCCTTTTTCACATGCTGGGCTGGGAACACGTTGTTTTTGATTCCTGAGAAGCAGAAAGTCTGGCCTGCCCAGCCTGGCAGGCCACAGGGAAATGGCCTTGTAGAAAACAGATGGGCGGCGTCCTTGCAGCTGTCAGGTTGCAGGCGTCTCTGAGCTGACAGCCTGGCTTGGACACACCGCCCCATGCACAGGACGCGTTGTCTGCAGGACAGAGGTGGGGTGTGCCCAAGGCCTGCCTGGTTTTGTCCAGGTATATCAGGCACACCCTCAGATTCCTAGTGACTTCCTCTGTTCCCCTGGGAGGATGTTCATCCGGCCCGCCCTCTAGAAAGACACCTGTGTGTGTCCTACTAGGTACCTTGTGCGTCAAATGCTCTTTAGGGTCTTTGTGCTTTGAACACTCCAGATCAAGTGCGGCATCCATCACAGCGGTACTTGTAACTAACGTTCTGGATTTTGGAGTATTTCCAATTTTCAGATTAGGGATGTTCAACTTGTGCTCAGAAGTGGCAGCTGCAGTGGAGAGAACAAGAATTTCAGAAGTTTTGTTTTTTACTCTGGATCCTCTAGATAACTTTGTCTGAGCCTATAATTTTACATACAGGGAAACCGAGTCTCCATAAGCAGGCATAGTCATCTTGTGGTGTGTGTGTGTGTGTGTGTGTGTGTGTGTGTGTGTGTGTGTGGTGACCAGGAATTAACCTAGGGAATTTGTTCCTTAGGAGCTGGCTATCTTGATTTTTGAGACAGGGTATCCTACTGACCTCAGACTTGTCTGATATGGCTAGACTGGCTGGCCAAGGAGCCCGAGTGTTCCTTCTGTCTCTACCCCAGGGACCCTCCTCTCTGCTGTTCACCCAATACTGGGATTACAAGTGTAACCATCCCCCCCCCACCTTTTTGAAAATGTAGGTTCCAGGGATGAAATTCAGGCTCTCATACTCATAAGTCAAGCAATTTACCGACTGAGCCATCTCCCCAGCCTGACTGGCTAAAGGCTTCTGGTACCTCAGGGTCTCGAAAGGACCTCCTGACTCCCACCCAAAGCTCTCTCTCTCTCTATCTCTCACAGTCACCTTCCCGAGCGCCCCATGCTATTGCTGGTGGTTGTGTGACATCATAGCCACCCGTAGATGGGAAGTTTGGGTCCCTGGGTTTGGCCCTAGCCATCGTGGCTGAACTGGGAGTGGTGGGACTCCAATTAAGCCACCACCAGTTTTATGTGAGATCTGAAATGGCTGAACCCCTCCCAAGGAACATTTACTAGAATAATACCATAGCTGACTCACTGAGGAAGCCTCTCTCTTCCATGAGGGGAGGAGCTGGCATCTGACCTTCACCAGTCGTAATTGCCAGCTCTTTAAGATGGGAGGCTCTACTTGGGTCTCTGTGAAGTGTCTCACTTGGAAGCCTCGCAGTGGGTGTTTGGGGATGTAAGATCGGCCACTGCAGACTGCCCATGAAACAGAAAGGAAACAGATTTCTTAGACTCCTCTCCCTTTCCCTAAGTCTGCCCTCCTACCTGCCCCCAGGTTGCTTTAGGGTTCCACAAAACCCTGAAATTTGTTCTGACTTTCCTCCCCTCTCTACCTGTGGCAAGCAGTTACTTCTGGCAGCTGCTCTTCCCTGGGGGGGGGGGGCTATTCCTCCCACATCTGGTAGAGAGCACCTCCTAGAAATTCCACCATGGGATTCCGATTTCCATTTCCTGTTCTCTTGTCCTTTGCTATTGATACTTGATCGATGGTTTCCAGAACTCAATTCTGGTCATCCCCCCATGCCCGCCTGTTGCTCATTCCTCTTCTCAGCTCACTGGCAGCCCACAGAGAGGTGGTTATAATTATGACTTAGACAAAAGGCTTTCCAGCCTTAGCCAGGCCCTGACAAATGCTAGGGGGGGAACAGATGCTCAGGCTGTGGAATGAAGTGGGCAGGGCAGACCCTAGTGTTTCCAGGATACTCAGAACCTCAGTGAGGTCTGGAGGGAAGATCCAAGACAAGTGGGACGCCTGTTCTTATCTCTTGTGACTCTTGTCAGTCAGAGCTCTGAGAGCCAACACTGGGACCTTGATGAAGGCACATTGGCCTCGTTGGTAGAGCATTCCCAATTCCTCTTCTTTGCTGGGACCTCAACACCCCCACCCCCCATCCCAGCCTTTCCATTTGGATCTCAGCTCCTGATCCCAGCCCCTGAGAGATCTTTCTGCCCACACAGTAGCACCTCTCAGCATTGGCCAGCAGGGGATGTTCTTATGTCGGGGCCACTGTCAACCCAGCACTGTCTGAAACGTGAGCCCCGGGTCTGCAGCTGTGCCTATTATCTGCCTCCTCTAAAGAACTTGAGTGATCCAGGGCAGGGCAGACAACGACCAGCTTTGCTACACTGTAGAGTTTCCCTCTGGCATCTCCCAGAGGGCTGGTTCTCGGAACCCTGAAGATATTGGCTGGGTTGCAACAGAGCACCTGTGGGAAAGCAATGTCAGGAAGGGACGGTTTATTCTGGCTTGCGGTTGGAGGCACAGTCTGTTACCGACAGGGACGGTGTGGCATGCTTGGCTTCCTTTCTCCCTTTTTCCTTTTAATTCAGCCCAGGACCCCAAACCATGAGTGTTGCTGCCCATTTTCAAGGTGGGTCTTCCCTCTTCAAGTAAACCTTTCTGGAAACACCTTCCTAGCCACACCCAGATGTTCGTTACCATGGTGACGCCATAACCAGCCATGTGGATAATGAAGATTAGCTATCTCAGACACCAAAAAAAAGTGACACACAGACCCTGATATAAAACCGGTCTTTTTGTAACTTATACGTGCTACACACATTCCACACACATACCCTTTCTTTATAGTGTGCTTCTGATTGTCCTTAGACAAGGTCTGTTGGTATAATCCAAGCCTGCTTGGAACTTGAAATCCTCCTGCCTCAACCTTCACATGCTTAGAATTACAGACAAGCACCACTAGCCCCAGCTTTTACTGTGTAGCTCAGGCCGACCTGGAACTCACTGTGATCCTCCTGCCTCACTCTCCCAAGGCCTGGGATTATAGGATGAGCTCTCCACACCGGCTCTCGTGCACTTGAACTCCTTTCTGGGTTGCTTACAATCCCAGCCCAAGGTAAATGCTACGTGAATAGTTGCTAGGCTGTGTTACTTAGGAAGAGTGAAAGCCAAGTCCGCTCAGGACAGATGCAACATTTGCTCTACCAGTATTTTCTGTCTGTCTGGTTGCATCCTTGGCTGAAGGCGCTGTGGATGCAGAGGGCTGAATGTGCCTATGGAATGCTCACGAGGACAGTGATGGAGTGAGTGAGCGATATAGAAGATTCTCTGCCCAGTCCGCCATGACAGCCAGCCTCTAGCGGGCTCTCGCTGGGGGCCAGCATTGCTTGTGCACAGTGTTCTCTACCTCTCCTGTTCGGCCCACAGCTATTCAGAGAGACGTGCTGACATTAATAATCCACCCTCATCATCTGCAGGCGCCAATGCAGTTAGGAGTTGAATTCAGGTGCTTGGACCCAGACTCCACCACTTGATTATGAAAACGGAGAGCAAACCCACTTAGACTTTAGCCTTCCAGCCAGGCAGATCCTGTGACGCTCCCCTGTGCCAAGCCATTCCTTAGAGAAAATCCTTTCCCCAGGACCATCACGCATGGGCCTGGCGATGTCACAGGTACCCCAGAGCTACCCCACCAGCACCCTGCCTGTTCCCTGCCCCCTTTCTCCCTAGAACTCCACTTGTAACCTGTTCGTTAGCTATTGAGGCTTGCCGACCGACCACAGGCTGGAGGTTGGTAGGTAGCACGTGAGTCAGTTGGGGCTGCCAGGTTAAACGGTCGCTCGTTCACCCAGCACTGAGCAGCCAGCCTGATTGTGTAATTTGCTTGTCTATTTATGGACTTCAAACTCAACGTTGCTTGGAAATGATTTTAAGGAATGGATATATATTTTTTAAAGTTCTTTCTGGAAGCCTCCCTTATTCCTGCTTCTCTGGGTAAAATCACCCAGGTGTCCAGGCTGGCTACTCCTGGGTGAGGTCTTGGCTTCAGTGACGAGGACTGAGGATGGCCCTCAGTTCCTGTGTTTGTCACCCACAGGAAGTGGCAAGATTAGTCATGAAGCTCCTAGCAGGAGCTGGCTGTGGTCTGGAAGCCAGAGAGACACGTGTTTGTGGCTGGGATCTGGGCTCTTCCGTCCTGTAACCCACATACCCTGGACTACTGCATTCCTTCGATGTACTTGACCTTGACTGAGATGGAATGGGTAGCAAGATGCCAGGGACACATCCCTGCTCTGTGGAAACAGTTTGGTGGGTGAGAAGGTGCCATAAACATCTGCCCAGCTGGTGATAGCCTGAAGGCAGGGAAGCTCAGTGGGTAGGTGAGGGAGGGAGGGCCCTGTATCAGGGAAGACTTCGTACACTGCCTAGAAAACCTGTTCTCTCCTTCTGCCATGTGGGTCCGAGAGAATGGAACTCAGGTTTGTCAGGCTTGGTGGTAGGCCTCCTTACCTGCAGTCATTTGGCTGGGTCTGTGTCATGAGCCCCCCACCCCCACCCCAAGAAGCCAGGAGTCATCAGGTTGTTTGGTCACCCCACAGAGCAAAGTACTTCTTACATCATCTCTCTTCCTACGCAAAGGTCGACTCAACTTTCTATTTAATCGGTTTCTTTCTCCCCTTCCTGGGCCTGAGGTACAATCTGACAGACCTAGTGGGGACCGTGGTTCTCTCGCCTGCAGTATATCTTGGCTGTCTCTTAGCTTTCTTGTACAGGGCTAACTCACCTGTCCTGGCTTGGGGGGCTGGCCACACCTTCCCTGACCCCTGAACATCCACCCTCTCAGGGCACCCCCTCCCCATTTTCCTGGGTGCTCCCAAGCCTGAAGGAAAGGCCCCAGGTAGCTGAGACTTTTTGCTTCCTCCACCCACTGTACCTGCAGAGAGTTGAGCTGGCACAGCTGCAGGTGACTCTGCCCTCAGCTCCGTGACAGGATGCAGGCTACATTCCTTAATCACAGCTGTCTTTTTCTCTTATGGAAGAAACCTGGGTGTGGGGAATGTCAAGGTCCCTGCAGTGGGACCCAGCGCTTGGGGACCTGCTGTCTGGTTTCCAGCTTTGATCTTCCTGGTTCTGGATGTAGAACTCAGAACAGGAGTATTACAAGCTCAAGGCACCAGAGCATAGACAGGGACACCCTTGACCTCCTTGCTCCTCCTGCTTCTATCTCCAAAGTGCTTGGATTACAGGCGTGTGCTGCCACCACACTTGGTATAGGCGGTGCTGGCAAGTGAGCCCCGGGCTGTGTGTTTGCTACCCAAGAACTCGCTCTGCTCCCTGACCTACATCCCTGGCCCTTTCTGGTTCTTTGAACAATTCTGTTTATAGGATGTTTTCATGGTCACTTGCGTTGCCAGTAGAATTAGAAGTCTCTGGAAGTGAGGTTGTTTCTTTTGGAAACTCTTAGGCAATCCTGATGGGCAGGGAGAGTTGAGAGCCCTGGGTTGGCCTGGGACAGTTGGGGGACACTTCAGGGTGGCACTAATGTGTCCTCTTTCTGTTACTTCCTTCACTCTGTCAAGGTGCAGACTTCTGTGCAAACAGAAGAGGTTTTGGGGCGTGTGTCTATCCAGTTGGCTAATTTCTTAGGATGTGTGATAGACTCACCTTTGATCCTGTTTCCTCATTTGAGAGAAAGATACAAAGTTTCTTTTTAAAATAAATGTAAGTCAGGAGTAAATGAAGCAACCATCTGCACTTTTTGTGGTCGGCTCCATTCATTGCTTTGAGGCACGCTTGCAGGGCCTCTGGCAACCCTGCCGCATGCTGGGGAGACTGAGCACGTGCAGGTCCCGGCATGTCCTGTGTACACGTGGCTGAAGGGTGGGGCCGACACCCTGAAGGAAACCTCACCTCAGGTGCTGAGGACCCAGGACACTCCAGGAAGCTAGGCTACACTGGGGTGGCTGAAGGTTAACAAAGGAGTTTCCCAGGAGGCTTTAAGTCAGCCCTTGGGATTGGTGTGGAGAATTCTTTCAGCATGATGTGTTTGTTGCATCTTCCCCAAAGCATTCTGAGATGCTCTATCTGGTTCTTAAGATCTTTCCCTGGAGCCATTATTACCCTGTAAATTTGGTGAATGTATTACAAGACTTAAGTGCCCACAGGGACCTGGTACCTCTCTGAAACATGGGCAAACTGGTCATTCAGGAGCCCTGAGCCACAGGATAGAACCCTGTGGGTTCCCAGGACTGAACATGGTTCATACCTGTAGTTCCTGTGTGTAGGAAGGCTGAGACAGGAGCATTGCCATGAGTTTGAGTCCAGCCACAGCGGTCTGAAGCAGGTCTCAGTGCTGTGACTGCTGATTGACTGGGAGCCTAAGGTTAGATAACCCATTCGATCATTTGCTCAGCAAATACCCAGCTCTTTCCGAACAATGCCCTTGCAGGGCCCTGTAAGAGATTACATCCAGTTGATCTGGAAGCTTGCTGACTGGATTAATTTAATCAGCGCCTTTACCCTGGGGTAAGGGCTCTCAAAACTCCTTCCTGCTGTGCCTGACCCAGCATTGTTGAGAGGTCCCACAGCTAGGCGTGGCTCTAGACTGAGGGTATATCTTCACATAGAGTTCCAAGTTAGAGGCTCCAGCCTACAGACAAACATTTGGGATGGATCATGTTTTTCTGAGTTTCTTCTGGACAGGTGAGGAAGGTTCCAGAAGGTTCTAAAAACAGGATTCTGGAATGTCCATTTGGAAGAATGTTGTCCTCCAGGTGTTATGAATCGAACACTGGAGGTAAATCTCTGGCAAGATTTAACCTTGGTGTTTTGTATTTTAAAATTCAGCATCAAATTTCACTTTATAGTATGATGATTATTAATTTTTATGTGTTGTTTTATTTGTTTCTAAGTTTTTAAGTCTTGTGTAGCCCTGACCTCATAACTGCTTTATAACCTAGGCTGGTCTTGAACTTGTGGCAATCCTCCTGCCTCAGCCTCTCAAGTGCTGGGATTTCAGGTGTGTGCAGCATGCTCTGCTAGCTTTGGTTTTCTCTGTGTTGTGGAGGTGGGTGTGTCTTCACAGTAGCTGCCACCTCAGTCCACTGGGTGTGTGTTTGCTGGGCAGTGTCACTCTGAATGTCAATCAGGCTTGGGAGGAGGCCTCGGGAGATGAAACTCCGGCGCAGGAAGAAATGCCTGATCAGAAGCAGCTGTCTTTAGAAGCAGGATGAACTGAGCCAGGGTCTTGGGCATCTGCTGTAGAGATGGGGACACCCAGGCATTGTCCCTAGTGAAGACATCCCTTGTGGTTTCCAGGAGAAGCTGCTTGGTCTCTGGCTGCAGGACACTGTGAGTGGCTGAGAGAGGAGGGGACAGGCGGACCTCGGGAAGGGAGAAGAACTCGGAAGTGGTTGCTCAGCTGTTCTCAATTCACCTCAGACAGAATATCCATCTGAGCTTAGTACTAAAGAAGTGCCCACCTAACCAGGACCACCAGTGATCACCCAGATGGTGGACATTACCCCAGGTTAGCCCTGCGGTTCTGACTAGGATGGATGTGAGGAGGAATTACCTCTCCTTTGGGAAGGTGGAAGCTTTCTTATCCTGGGGCCAACCCTGCCTGTCTGGAACCCTGTGCGTAATAATTCCTGACCCCTGTGGGCTAGAGGGTCTTCCTTGTTTCCTCCTTTGCATGTGCTCTCCCACTCTGCGTGTGAGCCTTTCCCATCCACCGCCGTTGTTCTTCCCGGGAGTGACCTTCTCCCTTACCTTCCTCTTCCTGAGCAAAGACCTCTCCCCACAGAGCCCCCTCACACTGACCCTGGCTCAGCCTCTCCTCTCTCTCTCTCTCTCTCTCTCTCTCTCTCTCTCATTTGCTTGTGATGCTTCCGTGAGTGAGATGTGCAGCAAGGAAGGCCTGCAAGTCTGTCTCCACACGATGAGTGAAGCTCTCGTCTAACAGGGGAAGCTGGCTCTTTCATTCTCTCTGAAGGTGTCCTGTGTGCCAGGCACTGCCCTCGGTAGGGGGACTGAGAGATGGACAAGACTGGAAAAGGTGTGGTTGTATTGGAATTGGCAGTCTAGAAGGATCTACATACAGTTCAGAGGTGTCCTTTTTTGTCTGCCTGCCTCTCTCTCTCTCTCTCTCTCTCTCTCTCTCTCTCTCTCTCTCTCTGTGTGTGTGTGTGTGTGTGTGTGTGTGTGTGTGTAGGTTGATGTCAATCTTGGATGTGAGACAAAGTCTTTAACTGGCCTGGAGCTTGCCTAGTAGGCTATCTGCCTACTTGGCTCAGGACCATCCTGTCTCTGCCTCCCCATCAAGTATATCGGTATACCCCAGCTTTTTAAATGGGTTTTGGGAATGGTGCTTGTTGTTTTAATTAGGGTTTCTTTCTATTGCTGTAGAAAGACACGATGACCATGGCAACTCTTATAAAGGAAAACATTTACTTGGAGGTAATTGGGGCTGGCTTATAGGTGCAGAGGGTTAGTCCATTCTTGTCATGGCAGTGAGTATGGAGGCACACAGGCAGACATGTTGCTGGAGGAAGAGCCAAGAGTTCCACATCTGGATCAGGAGGCAGCAGGAAGAGAGACACTGGGCTTGGCTTAAGCATTAAAAATTCCAAAGCCCACCTCCAGTATCACACTTCCTTCAACAAGGCCCCATTCACTCCAACAAGGCCCCACCTACTCCAACAGGGCCACCTGTCCTAATCCTTTCAAATAATGACACTCCCTATGAGCCTACAGGAGGCGTTTTCCTTTAAATCACTACAGAACTTCACACTACAGTCTTCACACTTGTGTGGCCAGTCCCTCAATGACTTGGCCATCTCCCCAGCCCTAAGTGTGTGTCCAACCTTTTGACACTACGCTATCATCATAATGTCATCTACAAATGTTTTAGGCCAGTCACAGCTCCTGGGATGGGTGTGGCCTGGCAGCTCAGCAGATACACAGAAATGTGACAGCAGGTCTTGAGTGCTGCCAGCCCCGGACAGTAAGATGGCTCAGCAGGTAGAGTTGTTTACTCTGAAAGCCTGACCACACGGCCACTTGGTGCCGTGTTCTCAGGAACCCAGGTAAGGCTGGAAAGAGAGAGCTGACGCTACAAAGTTGTCCTCTGACCTTCACACACACATACATCCCTCCCCCATCATAAATGCACATGTGTGTGCACACATAATACATACATACATACATACATACATACACATACATGGTCAGACCTAGAACCCTTCCAGCTGTTTTAGTAGTTATAGGGGAAGCACAAACAGCCTAGGCCCAAATATAAGGTACCCTCCTTTGTGACCAAAGTACTGCCTCCTCCCATGAGGTGGTGGCAGTTTGACTCTTTGTGGGTCCACTTGGGGACTATGGCATTTGCCTTTCATGCAAAGCCTGTGGCCACCAGTTTCTTCCAGGAACTCAGTTAAAGCCAGCATTGTCTGAAAGGAGGGAGAAGGCAGTTTAGAGAGCTAGGTGGGCTTATGTGCACAGTGTATGTGTGTGTGAGTGTGTATGTTTGTGTGTGTGTGTGTGCATGCCCCGACCCCAGAGGAGGTATGGATCAGGGCTTACCAGCTGACCATGCTTTCCCACCAGCTAGGTGGCTGCCCTCAGAGAGAGTCAGAGTCTCCCGGCTTCCTCCAGCTGAAGAAAGAGCAGGTGTTGGTCAGCTCTCAGCTCTGTACACAACAGCCTCTCTCTTGGGTCTGACTGGAAGTTCACCCAACACAAGCTTCTATGGAGGGAGGCAGAGGGAAGGGAAGAGAGAAGGGACACAGTCTGTCTGTCCCCACTGAGGCTGAAGCCAGGGCAGTCTGTCCCCACTGAGGCTGAAGCCAGGGCAGTCAGCACTTGGGAAGCAAACCCCTCCCTAAGAACTGGGGGCCGGTCACACTTCTCCTACTGCCTAGGGCTTTTAAATAGTTCCCATTCTGCTGAGGTGTGAGGTGACACCCATAGGGTCATGTGAGAAGTCACAGCCCAACTTGTAGCAAGACCCACAGAGCATCGGAGACCACCTCCTGGGAGCCTTCATTTCCCCAAGGGCTGGCAGGCTGTGGGGATTACAATTCAAATGTATCTGCTCTTGCTAAGGCTTGGAAATTTCAGGCTGACACTTATCTGTGTAAAGCCAAGGGTGCGTGCCTAGGGATGGACTCTCCCTCTCCACCTTGTTGTGGCCCAACATGAAGGGGCTGTCTGGTTTGTGGTAACTAAGTGGCTCCCCAAAAGACTCAGGCCTGCTCCTCCTACTCCTTCCAAAGGACTGCAGGAAGGACAAGTCTGCAGGATGATTTGCTGTGTGACTTTGTTCTGGTTACTTAACCACTCTGTACCTATCATGGATTTCTTATCTAGTTAGAGTAGGAGGATTTCAGGGAGCTTACATGGACTCTGCTGGACACTTGGTAGACTTCCTGGAAACAGTGATGGAGGCTAGGGAGGCAGGGAAAGAGAAGGGGTGCCCTGGTGTGCCCTTCCCCCACCCCTGTCATGTGCTTCTCGGGTCCTTCCCTTATCCCCCCACAGCCTGGCCTGCCCATTGTTAAATCACTTAAACCCAAGTGCTTTGGGCTATGTTATAGGACCTGAGAACTGGTGAAGATGTTTTCTCCAGATTGAATATGAAGCCACCCACCTTACACATAAGGAAATACAGGAGCAGAGAGGTCAATACCTTGAGGCCCTGCAGCCAGTAGATGAGGAAGCCAGACTTAGTTGTCACTTTGAAGACTTGGAAGCCAATCTGGTTTCTAGATACAGGACAGTGAAAGGTGAATGTTGTACTTGACCTATGTAGAGTTCTAGGGAGCTCTGAGCTCCTTTGTTAGCTTAAAGGCTCCCCCCCCCCCTCTCTTGGTTTTATAAGACAGGGTTTTTCTGTATAGCCCTGGCTGTCCTGGAACACACTCTGTAGACCAGGCTGGCCTTGAACTCAGAAATCCACCTGCCTCTGCCTCCTAAGTGCTGGAATTAAAGGCGTGTGCAACCACTGCCTGACTTAATTTACCATTATTCTTATTTGAGAAGAGGTTTCATATAGCCCAGGCTGGCCTTGGTAACCTTTTGTGGCCAAGGATGACCCTAGTGCCGGGCACTCAGGCTCGTACTGCCAGCAACTAGATTACCTCCTGAATGTGCACTGAGGATCCTTTGCACTGTTTCCCACATTTCTTTCCATCTCCATGTTTTTCTGATGCAGTTAGGATGTGCACAGTAGGACTGGCAAATGGTGCCACCTGCTCTTGCCAATCAGATGTTGTTGGGACAGAGACAGGTCCTTCAGAGGTCATCTTGCAGCTGCCCTCACACTCCCACGGGAGGTTTGAGAAGCAGTGACAGGGACCATGTGGCCGCAGAGTGTGTTCCCTGTGTGACCCTTTCCAGGAAAGCCTGCTGGCTGGCTCCCGGTACAGGAGCACACGGTTCAGCAGCCCGCACCTTCTCTTCAGCCCTGGCCCCAATATTAGTCATCACACTTCTCACGGCAAATGGCCCCGAATATTCCACAGGACGGATGCTGCTTGCTTTCATTTGGCATTCTCTTTTTGCTGGACTGCTCTATCGCACCTCTGCTTTCCCCTCTCAGCCGGGCAGACATTTGGCAAGTGTATTATTTAACAGACACTTAGCACCCACTATGAGCCTGCAAGACACGGGGATAAGCACTTTACCAATATTAATCCTCAGGTCACGGTACCGACTCTGTAATTGGAGGTGTGTTGTCCATTGGCTGATGCTGTGTTAAGGTCAGCTTGAATCCAGGCAGGCTGGCCAAGTTCTCCTGCTCTGATCAGCAAGCCGTGCGGAGTGTCCTGGGGGAATCAGCCTTCGAGAACCCCATGTGCAAGGCAAACCCAGGCTGTGACTCACAGGCACTGTCCTGCTCCACCCAGCAGCCCACGTCGCCCAGATTTAGCTCTGCTGTAATCTTTAGGTGTAATCTTTGACAACAGGCTGTTTGGCCCAAGTGACCACAAATGGTGTTTTGTTCATTAAAATGGCACTGAAAATGGCCCGTGCTATACAGAAGGCCAAACCCAGCTGTGCCTAGGAGTCTACAATGGCTTAGCTCCAAAGGGCTCTGTCTGCTTCCCAGCCAGAGGGGCCTGGAGCTCACCAGTAATTGGGAAATCTGAACACAGTGAGCATGACTGTCCAGGAATCAGGAAAGCCTAGGAGAGCTCAAGGTATCTACAGGACAGTCCGGGCCATTTCTAGTAGTTGCTAAAAGTAAGGGTTCCTGTGGCAAGCTTGTTAGATTTCCCTGGGTCAAAAAAAGCCTTGGTGAGGTTCAAGAGAGTTTCATATATACTCCCTGGGAGAAAAAGACATGCCAAAATGTCTTTATGTAAAGTGACAGCTGTACTGTGCACGTGTTACATGTACCTGCTGGCTCTTCCAGGGGCCCAACAATGATTCACTCTGGAAAGCAACATTAGTGAGCACTATTTATCTATTATGTATACAGTGTTCTGCCTGCATGTGGGCCAGAAGAGGGTACCAGATCTCATTATAGATGGTTGTGAGCCACCACATGGTGGCTGGGAATCGAACTCAGGACCTCTAAGAAGAGCAGACAATGTTCTTAACCACTGAGCCATCTCTCCAGGCCTAGTGAGCACTTCTAAAGGACACTTATACTCCGGTGGTAGGTCCTTGAAGGTTGTGTCTCAGACTTGGGAAGTGTAGGGAGTATTCAGTACGGATGGCGTTTTTTTCCAGTGGAGGGCCGAGGCCGAGTGGCTGGGTCAGGGTAAGCTGAGAGCAGGGCTCTGCTGTTGGGATGGCGGGATCCTGCTTTACTCACCTCTGTGATCTCTTGCCCACCAGCCCTGAGTGGGCGTTGACATGTGATCTGTCATCAGATCAATTTGGTGTCTCCCAAGCTCAGGAGAAAAGAGATGCTGACCACGGCATCCGTGGGAAGATGAGAGGCGTCACACCCAGATGATGGGATAACGTGTCTTCATGGGCCCTTCTCGTATGTGGGACAGGGAGGGCTGAGCTGAGTGTTACTGAGATGTCCATCCTAGGCCAGGCCAATGTCCCTGTAATCATGTACTGTGAGAATACAAGAGGAAGGCTCACAGGGTCTAAGTCCAAGCCATGCATTCTGCATGCTTGTCCCCACATCATAGAGAGGGTAGCCTGATAGGGCTAAGATCCACCTTCTCTGTCTCTGCATCCTTCTGGGTGTGAGGGGAAGTCCTGTCCTGACACCAAAAGGAAGCCCCCCTCTATCATCTGTGACTCACTTCCTCATTTGGGTTACCGGTTCGCTGCTTAGCATCGTTACTGGCAACACACACAGGGCTGGTTTCCAAGTCAGGAGCTCTGTGGCCGTCTGATCGGTGAAGAAGAGAGTGGGCCTCTCTGAGCATCACTCTCCCCATCTGGAGGGTACAGAGTTTCTCAGCCCTGGCAGTCAGCCTGTCACCGCAGTTACACATGGCTACAGCTAAGCTGGTCCCATGTGGGAGCTCTTGCTATTGTAACGGAAACTTGGTAACATTTTATTCAAACTATAGGATCCTCCTCTGACTTATATAGATGACCTTAACAGTGCCGGTTGTAGGTCACTGATGATGTCAAGTTGGGGAAATGAGTTAGGTTTCAGTGGCACTGGTTGTGGAGAAAAGTGGCTGGGCATTTTTCCTTTGTACATCTGTCCACCTGTCCACCCATCTGTCTGTCTGTCCATCTGTCTGTCTTAGGGTTTCTATTGCTGCGACCAAACACCATGACCATAAAGCAAGCGGGGAGGGAAGGGTTTATAGCTTACACTTCTGCAGCTCTGTTTATCCTTCATTGAAAAATGCCAGGAGAGCAACTCAAGCAAGACAGGAACCTGGAGGCAGGAGCTGATGCAGAAGCCATGGAGGGAGGCTGCTTACTGGCTTGCTTTCCCTGGCTTGCTCAGCTTGCTTTCTTATAGAATCCAGGACTACCAGCCCAGGGGTGGCACCACCCATCATGGGCTGGGCCCTCCCCCACTGATCACTAATTGAGAAATGCCTTACAGCTGGATCTTATGGAGGCATTTTCTCAACCGAGGCTCCTTTTTCTGTGATGATTCTAGCTTGTGTCAAGTTGACAAAACAAAACCAGCCAGGACTCTATCTATCTATCTATCCATCCATCTAGTGTGTGTGTGTGTTTGCACACGTGTATGTTTGCATATGTGCATGCCACAGCATACATGTGGAGGTCAGAGGACAACTGTAAAAATTGGTTCTCTCTTTGCAGTGTGTGGGTTCTGGGGATCATTCTCAAGGGGTTAGTTTTGGTGTCAAGTGCCTTTACCTGATGAGCCATCTGTCTGTCTTTCTGTCTGTGTTTGGTTTGACTTTTGAGACAAGGTCTCCCTGTGTAGACCTGGCTGTCCGGAAACTTGCTGTGTAGACCAAGCTGGCCTCAAACTCACATACTTGCTTGACTCTGCCTCCTGGGATTAAGGTGTGGGCCCTGTTAAGCCATCTTGAAGGCCCACAGTTTTTAATATTCTTTGAGGTAAAGTCTCATGTAGTCCAGGCTGGCTTGATGCATAGAGGAGGATGACCTTGAACACCAGATTCGTCTGGTTCTAACCACTCAAGCGCTCTGACCACATTTTCTTCACTAGGTTTTGGTTTTAGCTCTTACATTTAAGCCTTCATTTGCTTTGAGTGAAAGGGGTTCCAACATCATGCCATTGTCTGCAGTGTCCAACATGTTCAGTTAAAAACATCCATCCCTTCTCCAATGAATGTTCTTGGCACCCTCGGTGGAAACTAAGAATGTGTCTATATGAGGGTAATTGTTCCTTTATCTTCGGGTCCTTGTGAAAAAGCACACACACACACACACACACACACACACACACACACACACACACATCCCTCAGAGAGGCCCAGGTTTCTCTTATGCCAAGTTAAATCCTGGCCATATCTCCACTTCTGCCCTCTGGTCCTGGCAAGCTAGATGTGTGTGGCACACCTGTATTCCCAGCTCTCTGGGAGACTAAGCAGGACCATCTCCAGTCTGAACCCAGCCTTGGCTACGTAAGTGTCTTTTCAAAGTTAGATTCCAGGTGACTCTTTTGGCTAAACTATCTGAAAAACAGCCTAGCTAGAGAGGACTTTTAAGAGCGGGAGCCATGTGACATGCAGGGACTGAGGAATTTGCCCAGAACCTTCCATTCCTTGGCACGTTAGAGGGCCCCATTGTGCTTTGAAGACCTCCCTTGCATCCAGAGACCTAGAAGTACAGTCAGATCTGGGGTGGTCCCAGGCTGGCCCTGTGAGATCCAGGCTTGCTTGTCTGAGAATGTCCAAGTGCTCCTTCTTTTTGTGGAAAAAGCAGCAGGCGTGCTCTTCTGTGCCACTGTATAGGGGCTTTGTGTACTGAGCAAGAGACACACATGGATTGAGAAGCAGTCCAGGGACAAGCTGTGGGGACATGCTGGCTGACACTGTGCACCGAGAGCTGCAGGTTCAGAGAGAGAATAGCAAAATAAGGGTCCACTAACCGGGTCACTCGGCAAACCTTGAACCAAAGCTAGAGGGTGGGCCGATGGCACCAGGGAGTGAGACAGCAGACCTCTGGGGAATAGTTCTCTCACCTGCAGGTGTTGTGTTACTTGCCCTTGCTGGTCAGTTGGTCAGCTTGACAACCTACTGACCAACTGGATGTTGGGCAAGCAGTTGTCAGAAACTTCTAGAATCAAATTGCTCCGGCCTCCGATTCTGGCTCTTCAGACTCGTGAGCTGGTTATTTAATATTTCTGTGTCTCATCTCTTTATTCATAACAGAGAACTAATTATAGTATCCTCCTCCTGAAGATTCACCCCAGAGCAGTGGGAGCCGCTGTAGACAATGGCTGGAGTTGTGGTTTGGAACAATGTAGCATTTAACATTTTAAGGCCACTCTGCAGCTGGTTTTCCAGCCCAGAGCTAAGACACTTTGTAACAAAGTTGTAACATGGTAACAGCGGCACAATTAGCCTTTAGAAGGTCAGACAGAAGATGTTAATAATAGTGCTCCATCCTTGGGGCTGCAAGCATTTCCGGCTTTTCCCCTTCTGAGTCTGTTAGAGATATATTCTGAGGGAACCAAAGTCCTCCTTCCCCTAGCAGCAACCTTCCCACTTAAAAAGCTCACGGGTCTGGAAGGGTCTGGGAGCTGGCTGGGAACCACTGGTCCTGGTTTAGCAGTGAAGAGCTCATTAGGGGAGGGGCCTGCACTGGGACCCGAGTCCCCTACCTATAGCCAGCAGAAAGCTCTTACTTGGAGGTGAACAGAGCATTGTCTGGAGGCCTCTGGTTCTAGCCTTTCTCAGGCTGCTTGAGCTAGTTGAAAGTGTATATTTCACGGAATCAAATAAGCAGAGAAGTACTTGGCTTTCAGGTGTTAGAATCAGCAAGGCCTCGTGTGTCCTTAGGATCTCAGAGGCACACGGGGTGCACGGGCTGAGCCCAGGGTGCCGGTAGCAGGTTGTTGATCTTCAGTGTTGATGCTGTTTGTGGCAGCCTCAAAGACTACATGGCAGTCCAGGTCCTATGGAGAGGGCTGCGGGGTCTGCAGGAGGGCGAGGCAGGGCTTGTAGAGAGATGCCTTTTGGAGCTCAGCCTGCCTCATGCACGTTGCCTGGTTTTATCCTCAGAGAGCCACTTATTCAAGGAGTTGACAAACAGCATCCTGGACCTTCATTAGGTTCTTGTTGGCTCATGTCTCTCCATCACTCTGCTTCTCCTCCTCAGGGCCCTCAGCTAGTGCGTGGAACTAGCACACTGAGGAGGGTGGAGGGTGGAGAGCTTCGGGCTGTGCCTGCTGGAGTCTGTGAGCCCAGAAGCCCAGGAAGGGAATACTGGAACACAAGTATACAAGTCAGTAAGATGAGGCTGGCGTGGCGATACCTGCCTATAGTGCCAGCTACTCACGAGGCTGAGTCAGATGGATCGGTTGAGCGCAGGAGTTTGAAACCTGGGCAACAGAGCAAGGTCCTATCTTGTGAAATAAGGAGTGATGTGGGTGAGAACGAGTGAGTGAGCTGTTATGTCTGAAGAGTCTCAGTGGGAGGCGTTACAGTCCATGGTCACTGTGGCTGACAGCTCTCTGAGGAGACATGGGTTTCAAGGGAGAGGCCCAGGAAGTAGCTAGCTAGCCAGGCAGGTCTAGTGGGTTCTGGGACTTTCATTATGTGGGCAAAAATCTTGCCTGAGGAGACGGAGCAACTGGGGATTGGGCCAGCGCTAACTTGGCATGTGCCTCATTTTCAAGGACCAGATAATAGCAGTGAGTGCTGAACTCAGGGATGCTGGGGTTGACAGGTGCCTGATGGGGGACAGGATGTGACTTCCTGGAGATGACGACTCCTTGCTGAGTCAGGTCTTCACAGGGAGGGTTTCCAGGCCCCGGGGGTTGGGAGGTGCAGGGGGGATGGGGGATGGGACTGGTGAACCATCCTTCAAGCCAGGCAGGCCCTTGAATAGTCATCTGCAAGTACTTGGACTCCTGAGCATTCTGTTCCCTGATGAGGTGTATAGGCAGGGTAGATCTGCCTTCCCAGGAGTCCCTTCTCCCCACATTGTAAGAATGGCCATGGGTGGTACCCTAAGTAAAGGTTTCTGGCCTTGTCTCCTCTTCTGACCATGCTTCGCAAATGGGACCCTATTGGTATCTTTTCCTCAGAGTACTTACCGAGCCCCACAGGGATGAGAGAGACAGCTTGCTGCGGGCAGAGGCAACAAAAGCTGGAGTTTAGAAGTTCTGCGAGGTCTAGGTCTGGGAGACATGTTTACCACAGGGAGGTGACATCAGGGAGCCTTATCATCTGGGAGAGCAGCCAGCACCTCAGGTGACCTTCAGTGCCTCTGGAGAGATGGAGAACAGCACTCAGGAGTATTAATTACTCTACAGAATCCATTAGAAGCTTCCTGTAGTGACAACATTTAGAATTTAGAGCCTGGCTATGCTCTGTCTTCCTCTAAAAGAGGAAGCCTGCTCTGGAAGAGAAACGGCTGAGGCAGTGTGGGGCAGAGTGCAGGGAGCCAAGGTGGACTGTGATTGAGTTCTGTTTCTGTCCTCAGCCTCTCAATCCACATATATGCCACACAGCTGGAGTGGGCCCTGCCCTCCTGCAGCCTTGGTTATCCTGAAATGCTCATTAGTAGTTAGATGTGTACATCTACAGCCAAAGTGATGGCTCATGGGAGCCAGGCAAAGGCTTGTAAGCCCAGCGGTGGGGAGGTAGAGACAGGCAGATTCCAGGTCTCACTGGCTGTCTTAGCCAGGGCTTCTATTCCTGCACAAACATCATGACCAAGAAGCAGTTGGGAAGGAAAGGGTTTATTCAGCTTACACTTCCACATTGCTGTTCATCACTGAAGGAAGTCAGGACTGGAACTCAAGCAGGAGCTGATGCAGAAGCCGCGGAGGGATGTTCCTTACTGGCTTGCTTCCCCTGGCTTGCTCAGCCTGCTCTCTTATAGAACTCAAGACTGCCAGCCCAGAGATGGTCCCACCCACAAGGGGCCTTTCCCCCTTGATCATTAATTGAGAAAATACCCCACAGCTAGATCTCATGGAGGTACTTCCCCAACTGAAGCTCCTTTCTCTGTGATAACCCCAGCTGTGTCAAGTTGACACAAAACTAGCCAGCACACTGGCTGATGTCCCTGGAGAATTCCAAGCCAGTACCTACAGATACGAAGGTGAGTGGCCCCAAAGGGTCAGTACCAAGGTTGTCCTCTGGCCTCCACCCACATCAGATACATCAACATATATACACACACTCTATCTTCTTATCACCTCCCCTTCCCCCCAGAGACAAAGGGAAAAAATTCAACCAAGTTCCAGGCCAGTGAAAGACCCTGTTCTCAAAAACCAAGGTAGATGGATGGCTCTTGGAAAACAGTAAGTCTGACCTCTGTCTGACCTCTGGACTCATATATGTGCACACATGACCATGTGCTCACACACTCTCACACACTCATGCACCTTCATATATCACCCCTGCTTCTCTCTCTCTCTCTCTCTCTCTCTCTCTTTCTCTCTGCTCCATTCAGTCTCTGTCCTACAACTTTTTTTTTTTATGTATATGGGTATGTTTTGCCTGCGAGCATATCTGTGTATGCAGTGCCTACAGAGACCAGAAGAGGGCATCTGGTTCCCCAGAACGGGATTTACAGAAGCTCATGAGTCTCCATGTGGGTGATGGGAATCTAACCCAAGTCAGTCTGGAAGAGCAGGCAGAGCTCTTAACTGCTGAGTCGTCATTCTAGTTCCTGTCTCAGTATTTCAGAAACTGATGGATGAGTTCTGGCAATTTGGTTCAGCAGACTTCCAGAGGCTTCTGAAAGGTTTGAGGGTAGGGGCGCTAGCCTAGTTGGTCTTCAGAGGTGTGTGTGTGTGTGTGTGTGTGTGTGTGTGTATCACCAGCTTCAGTGTGAAATACAGTTACTTAACATGTCCTCTATAAAGCCCAGCTGTGTTGAGTGGCTGGCATCAGCCTCAGATGGTATATTTCACATCTCAGCCAAGCCCCAATGGTCCCAACACCCATCTCAGCATGCTCTGCCTACAGCAGATAGCCAGTCCCATGCCTGCAGACCACTTCTGCCCACTCTCTGTCAAGCTGGTCCTGTGCGCAGGAACCCCTAAGAACCCCTGTGATTGGCAGTCCTCCTATGCTAATTGCACCCAAATCCACAGCGTTATGGTAAAGTCTCAGCGCCCCATCCTGCACCAGCTGTGCCCAAAGCAGCCCCTGCCTTGGAGTTGCCAATGCAGAGTTTCCCAAGAGGGTTCTTGGCATCCCCTAGCCTAGGCCTACGGCTAGAGAGCTTAGGACAGCTCCCTGGAGATGCTATTTATTGTGTAGTCACCCTCAAACTTGCTTTGTAGCTGAGGATGACATTGAACTCCTGAGTCTCCTGCCTGCATCTCCGAAGAGTTGGGAGTGCAGGTATACACTGTGGTGCCCAGCTCAAAGGCAATTTCAAACAATAGCAACAACAAAAATCTGAGACTAGGGATGGTGGCACAAGAGTTTCATTCCAGCTGGCACGAGGCAGAGGCAGAGGCAGAGGCAGAGGCAGAGGCAGAGGCAGAGGCAGAGGCAGAGAGGCAGAGAGGCAGAGAGGCAGAGAGGCAGAGAGGCAGAGAGGCAGAGGCAGAGGCAGAGGCAAGAGGATATCTATGTGTTCAAGGCCAGTCTAGTCTATGTAGTGAGTTGCAGGCCAACTAGTCTCCATAGTGAGTTCTAGGCTAACCAAGGTTACATACCTTATCACTGATGGCTGCATCCATGGATCTGGAAGTTGTGCACGTGGAGGGCTGACCTCACAGCTAGTTGACTGAGGTGCCAGTGAACCTGACCTGCCCAAAGCCTGTGTGCATTTTGCTCAGTCCCTGAGCCTGTGTGCTGCTATTTTGTTAACTTCAAGATGTGATAAAATGTTCCATACTTTAGAGGCTGCTGCCCTGGAGGGATGTAAGATTAATGGGGCAGCACGCAGGTGCCTGGTTCAATAGCCAGTTCACGCTCTCCTGGAGTCCTTGGCCCTCCTTTTTTACACTCCATTCCTAGAATCACCTTCTGTAAACATGATGAAAGAGAGGCCCAGGGACCATCCCCTTGGCACTCTGGGCAGTGATCTCTCTGACGCATCCTCCGCCATTCTCCTTTAGCCTGGAGGAAAGGAACCTTCCCACAGCACACTTGGAGAAGCTTTGGGATTAAAACCAGCCGTGGTTCAGATCATTAAATTCTTCTGTGTATTTGAGGCCAGAGGGAAGGAGAATGGAAGGGTGGGAACCATGTGTGGCAGGAAGGACTGAGTCACAGCCCAGGCTGGTGAGTCACAGCGCAGGGAGTGAGCCCCTTAGGACTCAGGATCAGTTTGCGGTGGGCCAGCTAGGGTGACTGGGCAGGAATGCTGGGATGTAGCCGCTCAGAAAGCCACTGCAGGACCTTAGCTCTTCTCATCATGATCTCTCCACACCTTCAGGGTTCCTGAACGAAGTGCCAGTAGACAAGATGGGAGGGCACAAGGGTGACAGCATCTAGTGCAGCCAGTCTGAGGAGACCTGGATGCCCCCACAGAGCATGTCCCAAACTCCAGCTTCTTGAGCTGAGACCCAGGTCTCTGAAGATAGCTCACAGAGGGCTGACTGCCCAAGCTCCCTACATCAGTTGGCTGCTCTCAACGGGGCCCCAGCCCAGGCAGAGGCAGGCAAGCTATGTAGCACTTGGGGCTAAAATCAAATGGCTTAGATCCAGGCTGTCCTGGGTTCAAGACCTGTCTGTGTTACTAGCAGGGTTCTTAGTATTCGTGAACCTCAGTTTTCTTATCACCACAGTAAGGAGAATAGTGTGTGCCTGCGTGGATCTCTGTGATAATCTGTAATAATTGAATAACTATAAATCCTTCCTCTGGAGCAGTGGTTCTCAACTTTCCTGCTGCTGTGACCCTTTGACACAGTTCCTCATGCTGTGGTGACCCCCAGCCATAACATTATTTTCACTGCTCCTCTGTAACTGTAATTTTGCTACTGTTATGAATCGTAATCTAAATATCTGTGTTTCCCGGTGGTTCCAAAGGGCTCATGATCCTCAGGTTGGGAACTGCTGCTATGGAGTCAGGCACATGAAGGATGTCCCGGAAGTGTTGGCTGCGGCTGTAACCACCCTGAAGCTCAAATCACCACTCCTGGGCCAGTTCTAGGCTTCTCTGACTATGTTTCCATCACTGCAGAATAAGGCTGATAATGCCAGACGTGTACTTTACTTTGAGGGGCCAACTTTGCCCCTTGCTTTATTTGAGGGGGTACAACCATGTTTTAGGCCTGTCAACAAGATATGGTTCAGTTCTGAGCAGGGTTCCATGAGCCCTGCATCTCTGGAGGGCAAGCAGTACTGCAGGCTGTGCCCAGTGGAACTTTAGAAAGGGACATTAGGTAGGGGTGTGTGTGTGTGTGCGCACACATGCGTGTATGTGTATGTGTGTGTGTGTGTGTGTGTGTGTGTGTGTGTGTGTGTGTTCATGCATGTGCATGCATGTCTGTCTGTTGTCTGTCTTAGTTTGCTTTTGATTGCTGTGATAAACACCACGACCAAAAGCAATTTGGGGAGGAAAGGGTTTATTTGACTCACAGGTTATAATCTGTCATGAAGGAAAGAAATCAGGGAAGAACTAGAGGCAGAAACTGAAGCAGAGGCCACGGAGGGGCGCTGCTCACTGGCTTGCTCCTCACGGCTTGCTCAGCCTGCTTTCCTATACCATCCAAGACCACCCGACCAGGGTGGACTCTCTCCCCTACATCAATCATTAATCAAGAAAATGTCTTGCAGACTTGTCTACAGATCAATCGGATGGAGTCATTTTTCTCAAATAAGATTCCCTCTTCCCAGTTGTCAACAAAACAAAACAAAAACCCCCAACCAACCAACCAACCAATCAACCAAACAAACAAATAAAAAACAAAAAACTGACCAGCACAGAGGGATTGAGGCTAGGGGTATGGTGCTTTACCAATAGGACTATAGAGCCAAGTAGGACTTCCAGCTTGGAAGAAGGAAGGGAGAGGAGGGAAGTCTGACTGACCCCAGGAGAAAGGACTTGGGAGCCAAGCTGTCAGGAGGCCAGGTTAGGCACTTTTGCCAATCCTAAGAACCCAGCCCTTCCTGCAAGAGTAGCTCAGCCTATTGCTCTGGGAGCTAGACTTGGGGTACAGGGAGCCTCCAAATGGACAGTGTGCTTTGCTCTGGCCCAACCCCCTCCCATCTGCCTCTTCTCACCCCATCTGTGCCTATGCCATTGTCTTAGTTAGGGTTTTTATTTCTTCGATGAGACACTGTGGGGAGGAAAGGGCCTATACGCACTGTAGCCCATCATTAAAGGAAGCCAGGACAGGAACTCACACAGGGCAGGGTCCTGAAGACAGGAGCTGATGCAGAGGCGATGGAGGGTGGCTTGCTTTCCATGGCTTGCTCAGCCTGCTTGCTTTTTTCTTTTTTTTGTTTTGTTTTGTTTTGTTTTGTTTTGTTTCGAGACAGGGTCTCTCTGTACAGCCCTGGCTGTCCTGGAACTCACTTTGTAGACCAAGCTGGCCTTGAACTCAGAAATCCGCCTGCCTCTGCCTCCCGAGTGGTGGGATTAAAGGCGTGCGCCACCACGCCTGGCTTAAAGCCTGCTTTCTTAAAGAACCCAGGGCCACCAGTTTAAGGATGGCACCACCTACAATGGGTTACCCCTCCTCCATTAATCACTAACTAAAAAAATGCCTTATACCTGGATCTTACAGAGGGTTTTTTTTTCCCAATTGTGTTTCCCTCCTTTCAGAAAACTCTAGCTGTGTCAAGTTGGCATAAAACTACCCAGCACAGTGATGGGGGGGGGGGCAGCCTCCGAGGGCTGCACTGCCCAGACTCCTGTGTGCTGGCTTCTGCCAGGGCTAAGCCAGGCGAAGGCTGGGGTTTTCTCCAGTAGCCTGTCCTGCTGGGTGGCCTCCTGTAGTTACTGTGTCTCCTTTGGGCTCCAGTGCCTGCCACCTCTACCCCATGTCTGATGGTGTCATTATCCCTTTTTCTCTGGGTCCCTTTTGTCCTGTGGTGGCTCCTTGGTTCCTTTGGCCCATTATGTCCATATAGAAATTTTAAATTACCTCTCAGTAAACTGTTCGAAGGACACCTAAATCACAAATATGGATTGAAAAAGCAGTCAAAAACTAGAAGAAAAGGATGTTTATTAATTTTGAAAGCTAGAGCACATGTAAAAAATTTACTTAAGGTATTTTTAGAATCTACTAGATTCTTCCAGAGCATTTAAAAAAAAGATTTTGTTTTTGTTATGAGTGTTTGTGGTATATACACATGAGTACAGTGTATGTGGAGGCTGAAAGTGTAGGATTCCTGGAACTGGAGTTACAGTCAGTTGTGAACTGCCCAATGAATTCAGGTCCTCTGCAAGAGCAGTATGTGCCTTTAACCTCTGAGCCATCTCTCCAAACCTGGGAAGAACTCTTTTAAAACTTTATTTAATTTTATGTTTTTAAAATTGACACTGAATAGTGCCCACATTTATGACACAGTGTGTAAAGCCAGTGCAGGTGTGTAAGGTGTGCTGTGCTCAGCATCCCTTCCCTGTGCTCAGCACCCCTGCCCTGTGCTCAGCATTCCCCCCCCTGCTCAGCATCCCCCCGCCCCCCCATGCTCAGCATCCCTCCCATGTGCTCAGCATCTCCCTTCTGTGCAACAGGTTATAGTGAGCATAGTTTTTAAATATTTATTTATGTATTTATTTATTTATTTTTATCATTATTAATTTTTTTTTGGTCTTTTGAGACAGGATTTCTCTGTGTAGCCCTGGCTGTCCTGGAACTCACTCTGTAGACCAGGCTGGCCTCGAACTCAGAAATCTGCCTGCCTCTGCCTCCCAAGTGCTGGGATTCAAGGCGTGTGCCACCACTGCCCGCCGCATAGTTTCTTTTTAAAATACTATTTCTACTTGGGAATTGAAGATATATGTGTGTGTGTGTGTGTACATGTATATGTTTATATACATATATTACATATACTTATATAATATATATATAGTGAATGCATACTATATATGTGATTTATTAGAGTGACTTACAGACTGTTGTCCAACTAGTCCAACAATGGTTGGCTACTCACAGAAAGTCCAAAATCCAGTAGCTGTTCAGTCCATGAGGCTGGATGTCTCATCTGGTCCTCAGTAGATGCTGGAATCCCAAAGAAGTAGACTCCAATGCTCATTAAGGAATGGACTTACCAGTGAGAGTGAAAGCAAGCAACCAAACACAGAGAGAGAGAGAGCTTCCTTCTTCCAGGTCCTTTGTGTAGGTGACCAGCAGAAGGTATGGCCCAGATTAAACATGGATCTAAAAGTGGGTCTTCCCAACTTCAACAAATTTAATTAAGAAAAGCATTCTCATGGCTTTTATTTATTTCCAAATGTATCAAATTGATAAGCAAGGGTAGTGTGTGAGTGATTGCTTGTGTGTGTGTGCACTTGTGTGTGTGTGCACTGTGTTTGTGTCTGGTGCCCACAGAGACCAGAAGACACTGGATCTGGTGGAACTAGTTACAGATAGTTGTGAACTGTGAACCTCCAAGTTGCTAGCTGCCAGTTGGTGCTGGGAACTGAACCTGGGTCCCCCTAAAAGAGCAGTAAGTGATCTTAACCCCTCAGCCAATCTCTCCAGCCTTTGTTTGACTTTTCAGCTGTCAGCTCCTTACACTCTCTTGCTTTCTCCATGGGCTAGATAGACTTCAGGATGTCACATGGGGTCTGTGTAGTGCTGGGGACGCTTGGATAGAACTCAGGGACCCACAAGCTTAGATGGGAAGCTGACTCCACTCTCCCCTCCACTTGACCCCTGATGGTTTTCTGGCTTATACAGCAGGCAGCAGCAAAGCCCTCTGCTGTTAGCAGGGCCTGACATTCTGACATGGGTATTTTTAGTTTATGGTGCAGCTGTCACACAGTCTCCAAGTGTTGGTTATGTTCAATATTATTTCAGAGTTACCGGAGTTATAAGATCCGTGGTTCAGATCATGTGATTTACTGTGTTAATAAAGCAGTGCGTGCATGCGCATGCGGGTGCGTGACCCAAACTGGATTGTCAGTATTTGCTAGCTGGGTCATCTTATGCCTGGTTTTCTTAACCTCTTTGCACTTGAGAAGGACCTTAGCCTTCCGAAGCCACACATGCCCTGTGGGCAGCTGTCCATCCCCAGGGCTGCTAGGGCTGTGTCTGCTTATTTACTGCTGGGGCTGCAGCGTCAGGTGGGCTGGGCGCTGCGTTAATGAAATTCCTTGGTGTGGCAGCTTTGCCTAGGAGGTTCAGATCCCCTGAACTCTGCCTGCAGCCTCACCAGCCAGTGTGAGTGCCATCTGTTGCTGGGCTAAGCCCCGCCTGCTGTGAGGTACACTACTGAAGCCAGCATACTTCTGCCTGCAAGCACTGCCGTGGAAAGGGCTCTGCTAGACCCACTGCTCTGGTAATCGGGGGGCACTCCTGTCTTCTGAGGCCGCGGGGATGATTTTTCTGTCCTGTAGTTCTTGGCTTTGATAAATAGGAAAGCAGACTTGAAAGCTCTACAAGACTTGCAAGTAGGCAGAAGTTCGGAGCCACAAAGAACCCGAGCAGAGGCTAAACACACGTGAAGGCACATTTCAAAAGAAGTGTTGAGAGTCAGGGAGTGGCTGCGGGTGTGTATTAAGTTTCTAGAAAAATGTCAAAATAGCTCTACAATAAAAACAACACCGTGGGGGCGGAGCAACCCCGTGGGGGCGGAGCTCCTGATCTGCAGCAGCTACTCTCAGTGTGCAGCCTGCCCTCCGCCACCCACTCATACCCTTGCCCTTTGGCCCTGCACTGCTGGCATGGGCTTTTGTCTGCATCTCTTTGTCTGCCACAGATTCCTCCGCCCAGTGCCATGGGGATTGGGGGCCAGCCAGATTCCTGGCCGAGGCTTTTGGAGCGACTTAGTCATGCTCGGAAAGGATTTTGCTTATTTATTTATTTTTTTTTAGATGTAAAAAGATGGTTGCTCTTTCCTGAAGAAGAAAAAAATCTCACAAAATGTGAGGTTAAAAATAAGAGAGTGCAGGCTGGAGAGATGGCTCAGCAGTTAAGAGCACTGGCTGTTCTTCCAGAGGTCCTGAGTTCAATTCCCAGCAACCACATGTTGGCTTACAACCATCTGTAATAGGATCTGATGCCCTCTTCTGGTGTATTTGAAGACATCGACAGTGTACTCACATACATAAAATAAATAAATCTTAAAAAAAAATTGTACAAAATTCTCAAAAGACCAAATATATATATATATATATGTTTGGTTTTTTCGAGACAGGGTTTCTCTGTGCAGTCCTGGCTGTCCTGGAACTCACGTTGTAGACCAGGCTGGCCTTGAACTCAGAAATCCACCTGCCTCTGCCTCCCAAGTGCTGGGATTAAAGGCGTGCGCCACCACTCCCAGCATAAAAAATATTTTTTTAAAATGTTAAAAAAATAATAAGACAGTGCTAGGGAGATGATAACTCAGCAATTATGAGCACTGCTCTTCCAAAGGACCTGTGTTCGAGTCCCAGTACCCTCGTCAGGAGACCTACAAGCACCTGTAACTACAGCTCCATAGGATCTGACCCCTCTGGCGTCTGTGGGCACCCACATTTACATGTATACACACAGACATACATGCACACACATAATTAAAAATTAATAACTATTTTAAAAAATAAATAAAAATAAGAGGAAAAAGATTCTCAGTGGTAATTTTAACCACCTGTAGATGAATGCTCTTAGCCAAGTGGCTTCTGAGGCCACAGTGACTCTTCCCATGGGAGAAGCCTCAGGTCATATGTATGGACAAGGCCTTGGGAGGGCCTGGGCCACTTCTACACACCCTCCATTCTTAGTCACATGGGCTCAGAAACGGGGAAACCCCATCCTTTTTATATGAGTGGAGAAGTTTTTATTTTTTTCTTTTTCTTCTCTTTTATTTTTTTTTAAATTTTATTTATTATTATATGTAAGTACACTGTAGCTTTCTTCAGACACACCAGAAGAGGGCGTCAGATTTCATTATGGATGGTTGTGAGCCACCATGTGGTTGCTGGGATTTGAACTCAGGACTTTCAGAAGAGCAGTCAGTGCTCTTAACTGCTGAGCCATCTCTCCAGCCCTGTTTTTTTCTTTTTAGAGGTAATTTTTTTTAAGGGTTTTTTTTTTTTTTTTTTAATTTCTGCTTTATGTATGTCTGTATACCGTGTATGCATGCAGTACCTGTGGAGGCCAGAAGAGGGCTTCAGACACTCCTAGAACTGGAATAACAGGTGGTTGTAAGCCNCTCTCCTCTCCTCTCCTCTCCTCTCCTCTCCTCTCCCCTCCCCTCCCCTCCCCTCCCCTCCTCTCTTCTCTCCTTTTCCTCTTTCCTTCTTTCCTTCTTTCCTTCCTTCCTTCTTTCCTTCTTTCCTTCTTTCCTTCTCTGCCCCCCCTCTCCCTTTTTGAGACAGGGTTTCTCTGTGTGGTTCTGGTTATCCTGGTCATGGAACTGACTTTGTAGACCAGGCTGGCCTCAAACTCAGAGACCTGCCTGCCTCTGCCTCCCAAGTGTTAGGATTAGATGTAGGGCCGTAGCTACTGAATACATAATTTTGCTTCACCTCTTGGTATTTAACATCCTCAGTACTTACATTCACAAACTCCTGCTGAGTTTGTATTCTGCGGCAGCTGTGGCGTCTCATTGTGTGCAAGCAGGCCATACAGCACACACAGAACATGCAACCGAGTCCCTGGGGTTGGGCATGAGGTTACTTTCAATTTCCTTTCAGTTAGTCACTTTACTTTTTATTGCTTTTTTTCAGTTAGCATACAGAATGATAGATTTCATGATCCATGGTATACATGGATTCCTACGTCCCTGTGCTTCTTCATGCTCCACCTCCCCAGCTCTTCACCCCCACCCCCTCCACCCCCTCTACCCCCTCCACCCCCTCTACCCCCTCCACCCCCTCAGTGGTGTCTTTCCTCATTCCAAAGAGTCGTCCTTCTGTTTTTATTACGTGTGTGATACAATTAATTAAATACATTTTTACATATGAGAGAAAGCATGTGATATTTAAGATATTTTATCTTGTACTCTCACGTCCTAAGCATTTTCCCATTTTTAAATAGCATGGTGGGGACACAACTCAGTGGTTGAGTTTGCTTGACAGACACATAACCTCGTGTTCCATCCCTAGCACTTCTAAGAAACTAAACAATGAGAAAATGGTACTGGGATGGTGTTGGATGGACTGTACCCCCAGTCTGGGCTGCTTCTGCCAGCACCCTCAGGCTTATTGTGCAAGGCATCATGGGAGGCTGGCAGATAAGTCAGACCCAATCCCTTTATGTGGAATGTGGATGTAAATAACCTTAATCCAAAGCAGGCTCTAGTTGCGGCTGTCAACTGACACTTAGCGCCACTGGAACGCAGAAGAGTTTTGTCACAGCTTAGTGGGCTTTTAAGAACCTTGAATGAGAAATCTGAGACTTACCTTCACAGTACTGGGTGAGGTTAGGAGCAGCAGCCCAGCCCAGGGGACAGGGGTGGGTGGGTGGCTTGCCCAGCTGACAGGTGTCACTAGGGAACAGGTGGGCTTTATCAGAGGGGCTGTGTCAGTGGATTGCCTGGGTCTGTGTGGAGCCCCACCTCCCTACCATGGAGGGACACATACAGGGGCTGCTGGAGACCCAAGCTGGTGTGAAGTAGGGTCAACTTAAGCTCCATAGCCATTTCCTTGCCACGATAAGTTAATTTCGGGAGTGCTCTGGATTTCGGTGAGTTTGGCTGATGCCAGAGGCAATGTTTCTTCAACTGAGGGCGTGGGCTCATTCCAATCAAGCTCATTTTCTGTTGCACCTTCTGTCTGTGAGCTTTGAAAGTCTCCTGTAGAGGGTCTGAAACTACAGATAGGAGACACCCTGCTCCCAAGGTAGAGAAAGGGACAGAGAGGCCACATGCCAAGGGGATGTCTCCCCCAGCCTGCTGTTCCCGTCGCATAGGCTAGACCTGCTTTCTGCCTGCCCATTTCTAGCTCTGGACACTTAAGATTGACAGTCATGCCAAGTGGGGCGCTGGTATGCTGGAGAGCATGGTGGTGGTCATGGTGGTGGTGGTGGGGTGTTGGTATGCTGTGCCCGCAGCCTGGGCTCTCTCTGTAGCCCCTGACCCCTGACCTTACGTGTCCCTTCCCAGCCCTCACAGGTGCGATGACGCAGCAGCCCCAGGAGGACTTTGAGAGGAGCGTGGAGGATGCCCAGGCCTGGATGAAGGTGATACAGGAGCAGCTTCAGGTCAATGACAATACGAAGGGACCCCGAGCGGCCCTGGAGGCCAGGCTTCGAGAGACAGAGGTAGGCAGTATCCTGGCTTTGCTGGCGCTGTGGCGTTGGCCATTCCTCCCAGGTGTTCACACTCAGACCTGTGTTCAGATGTCCTGGTCATTTTGCTTAAAATATACATTCTGATCAGGTGGTCTGGAGCTGAGGCTGAAGTTCTGATGTTCCAGAAAGTTCCACAAGATGAACCTGCTACTCCTCGTTCATACTTTGGTCCCAAGGGACAGAGCCTGCATTCTGTCCTTTCCATTTCAGGGTGGGAATCTGTATATCTGGGTGGGTCCCCTAGCCCTGCTGGCTCAGGCTTGACTCTGCTCAGGTCCCACTCCTTGAACTTCTGGATGGGTCCACTTCTTCCATCAGTGGGGAGGGTTAAAAGGTTCTGGTGCAAGGTGGAAGAGATGGATAATGCTCTTAGAGAGTGTTAGAATTCAGTTCCCAGCATTCATGTCTGCTATCTCTCAACCACCTGTAACTCTAGTTGTTAGGAATCTCTTGTCTTTCAGTTTTTGCAGGCATTTGCGCTCATGCACGCACACACACACACACACACACACACACACACACACATAATTAAAAATAAAATAGCTGGGTAGTGGTGGCACATACATGCCTTTAATCCCAGCACTCAGGAGGCAGAGACAGGCAGATATCTGTGAGTTTGAGGCCACCCTGGTATACAGAGTGAGTTCCAGGACAGCCAGGGCTACACAGAGAAACCTTGTCTTGAAAAAACAGGCAAACAAACACAATTTATTTTAAAAGGTGGGGGAATGTAGGGAAAATGGCTCAGCAGTTAAGGGTAACTGGCTGTTCTTTCAGAGGACCCAAGTTCTGTTCCCAGCACGCATGTTGGGAATCTCACAACAGCCTGTGACTCCAGCTCCGGGGGATCTGATACTCTTTGGCTTCTGAGGACACACATGTTGGTTTGGTGACAGACGCATCCAGAGGTGTGCTTTGCCAGTCTCCCAGGTGGTGGCTCTCAGTCCAGTCAAGTTGACAGATGAGATTAGCCATCCAAAGAGTCTTTTGTTTTCCTCTAAAACTCACCATGGTTTTTATGCTATGGAGCTAAGCTTTGTCTGGCATTAGAAGTCCTTCATATCCATGACCTCTGTGCCCCCATTGTCACCCCTCACAATCGACGTGTTCCTCCTGTCACTAAGCCTTATCTCATGGACTGCATCTCCTCAGAACACCCGTCAGCTTGCCATGCATGAGCATGTGAAATGAAATGAAAAGTAGCCAGTCCTTTCTGACTGCCACTAGCCACCTAGCTTCTGGGTGCCCCCCTGACCATCACTGCCTCTTTTCCTCGGGGGCACCGCTGTCCCCCAGTGCTCCTCCTCAGCTGCCTGTCACCTGAAACCTTGTAGCTGGTGAGGAGTTGAGAGAGAGGAGGGCTCAGAGGGACCTAGAAGGAACTGTTGACCAGGCTGCTGTGTATGTCTGTGTGTACACATGTGTGTCTGTGGGTCTGTGAGTGTGTATGTATCTGCATGTTTGTATGTGTATATGTGTTCTGTGTATATGTATCTGTGTGTGTATATGCATGCATGTCTGTGTGTGCACGTGTGTCTGAGAGCATGTGTGTGTGAGTATATGTGAATATGTATGTGTGTCTGTTGTATGTGCTTGTGTGTATGTGTGTTTATGTGTCTGTATGTGTGTGTGCGCTCGCTCTCTCAATATATATATATATGTGTGTGTGTGTGTCTGTATGTATGTATCTGTGTGTTTATGTGAGTGTATGTCTGTCTGCATGTGTGTGTCTTTGAGTGTATGTGTCTCTGTGTATATGTGTGTGTATGTGTGTATGTATCTCTGTGTGTGCATGTGTGTGTCTGTGTATTGGTGTATATGTGCATGTGTGTATATATATCTGTCTGTATATTTATATGTGTATGTCTCTATGCATATGTCTGTGTCTATGTGTATGTATATATGTGTCTGTGCATGTATGTATATGTCTGTGTGTATATATACATGTCTCTGTAGGTATGTATGTGTGTGTAGGAGCCTGTTGCTCTCCCTCTGTCTTGCCTGTGAATCCCAGAATGGGCCACCCTGTATGGCGCTATGCCCAGCTGGTGGTCAGCTAGTGTTGGCTGGGTTGAGGGGAAGCCCTTGACTAAGTCTTGTCATCTAATTGGCACCCCATTCTTGTCACCAGCTGCTTGGAACCAGCAGATTAAGGCTTCTGCTCTTACCCCTCCCCTTGCCAGACTTCTCTGGGATCCCTGCTTGCTGGTGAGGGGACCTATGCTGAGTGGACAGAATGGAGCCCTTAGGCTTCCACAGGGTGGGCGTGGCAGAAAGAGGGACCAACTCTTCCTCTCTGGCCCCTCTTTCTTTGCTGTTCTCGAACATTCCACAAATGGCTCTTGCATCTTCAGCCTACCTTGGAAGTACTGCTGTCTTCCTTTTTGCTGATTATTACTGAGTAGGACACAAGGGTTCTTGTCTGAGGCCCTGATATAGCCACTGCCCAGAGAGGGTGGCTTGCCACATCCTGCCACCCCACAGAACAAACAGAGCCTCCTCTTTCTTGTAAGGATGTTCCCCACTCTCCACTTGGCTTTGTCCCGTACAGAGACAGGGGCAAGGGGAGGGAACTCTTCTAAGTTTCACTCTTTATAACGTGTGAGGAAAAGTCCTAATATTGTCATCATGATGACAATATCATGCCACCCTGGCTAACTTTTATCATATGGAGCCAAGAAGGGGGAGTGGGGACTATTTGCACATGTAGGGGGAAGGTCTGATGACGCGACAGTCGACAAAGTGTTTACTTGTGTGCTTTGTCAATATTGTTTAAGACAGGATATATATCGGACACAGCAGGAATTGCTGTGTTGGCACTGAAGAGGGCAGCATAGAGTAGCCCTGCGGTCTGCCTGAGGTCACACACTGTCAGAGAGGGTCACACTTGAATGTCAGGAGCCCTTCCTTCTCCATTCTCTGAGAAGGAGCAGAGATAACCAGGCTTCCTGGGGTATGAAAACTGACAACTAATCCTGAGGTTAGGCCAGGGAGAGCTGCCAACAAACCATGTAAGTAGGCATTAATAGAATATTTTAAAGAAATTCTATTGTCTGCAGAAAAAAAAAAATGAAATAGTAGTGGACAGTTACTGTGGCCGGTGCAGTTGGGCCAGGCAACATGCTAACCTGGGGCTTACTGCAACCCTGGCGTTGGCTGTAACTATTACCTCCCTTCCTGTCACAGGTCTGGTGTAGTACAGAAGTCATATGGCAAAGGTCACCCTAGAATGATCTTTTTGTCCATAAATGGCCCTGGAATACACCCAGTCACCTGACAGGAGACCAAGCTTATATCTCTGAATAATAACAATTAGTGGTGACAATAGCCAAGGCAAGGTGCCACTTGCTCGTCCTGGGAGAAGCTGAAGGCCAGATGAGAGAAAGGATGCAGAGTCTCTATGAGTGTGAAGCCCTGAGAGGTGATGGGTACAGGGCTGATGAGGTGGATCAGGAGGGTAAAGGGGCTTACTGTGTGTTCCAGTTTCCTTCCATGGCTATGATAACACAACCAAAAGCTACTGAGAGTGGAAAGGGATGATGGCATCCAAGTCACAATCTACTAGTAAAGGAAGTTGAAGCAGGATCCCAAGGCAAGAGCTTGAAGAGCAGTCATGGAAGAACGTTTTGCTCTCTGTTTATCTTTCTATCTCTCTTACAGCTCAGGCCCACTGCTTAGGGATTGGTGCCGCCCACAGTGGGCTGTGTCCTCCCTCATCAATGGACACTCAGGACAGTTCTTCACAGGCATGGTTCCAGGCCAATCTGCTCCTTGGCTGATGGATGGACACACACACACACACACACACACTAAGTTTAAAGAGAGATAAAGAGGGAAGAGGCTGGGAGAGACAGGCTAGGGACAGATATAATGGATGTAGGAAAGGCTCTGGGGTGTCCTCGAGTGAGTCACCTCTCAGGAATGGACTGTACAATTTCTGTCACCCATGGAAGCAAGACCTTGAAACAAGGGCAAAGCACCGTGACTGCTTTTGAGCCTTGGCTGGGTGGGGACCACAATGACCTCTGACAGCTGACTTGAGGGTGTCACTCCATGGCCACACACACACACACACACACACACACACACTGATGTTCACTACTATTCTTTTGAGTAAAAGTTTGAGAGGTTGGCCTGCTCGTACCACGATACAGGGTGAGAAAGGCACATGCCGGGAAAGAGCAAACCTTGTCTGAGTTAGAAGCTGGCGCAGCTCAGTTGTCAAGGACAGTAATGACCTCCAGAGCTTCCTCTCTTCCCAAAGCCTCCTCAGGAGCACATCACAAGGGTGTAGGGCCTTCGGCTGAGCCACAGCAACTGTAGCCTTGGAATCCAGCTTTCCGCGCGGGTCCATAGTCGGCGCCTGGTGGTGCCATGTCTGACCCTGGGAAACTGGCTGTTGTACCCACAGAAAATCTGCCAGCTGGAGCCTGAAGGATGCGTGAAGGTGGAACTTGTCCTGCGGGCGGCGGAGGCCCTCTTGGAAACTTGCCAGGAGGGCCAGAAACCTGAGATCCTGGCCCGGCTGAGGGATATCAAGTCTCAGTGGGAGGAGACGGTCACCTACATGATCCACTGCCACAGGTGGGGACAGTCAGGGGACCTCACTGCCACATCCTCAGATGCTGGTGACTCTCCTTGCCATACCTACCCTTGTGACCTCCATCTAAGTGACTCTTTTCAGACTTAGGGAACAGCATGTCCTCTTTGGATTCAGGCTAGTGACACTTTCTAACAACAGACAAGCATAATGGTGACAGAGTGGACACTGGAAACTCATTTTGTTGCACCAGAAGTCCTAATAGGCTCCTGGATGTGTCCTCTTTGTAAAGGCAGACATAGGAAGGCCCGGCCCTGACCAGGGAGATGGCTCAGTGGATAAAGTGCTTGCTGTGTAAGTGTGAGGACCTGAGTTCAAATCCCCAGAGCTCTTGTAAATCCTGAGTATGGCTATGCATGACAGAACAGAGCTTGCTGTCTTCCAAACCCTTCCATCCAACATTACAGACAAACATCTTGATGCTAGCTGCCAAGATAGAGCCATCTCCACACTAGAGAGGTGGAGCCTGAGGCAGGTGAAGGTGCAGGGCTACCCTACCCTAAGAATTCACATGGGTCTTTCATCCCCCATCCCTACCTGGTGGCCACTAATTGGCTCATGGATAGTTTTTTTTTTTTCCAGCCTAACATCAGGCAAAGTCCCAGGGGCAATCTTCTCCTAGTTGCTTTCAGACAGCATATTCTAAGGGCCTGGGGCCACTGTGGGTAGAGTGAAGGATTTGTGTACTGGTCGTGGAAGTTCAGAGCCAGAATCTGGGGTGCTGGTGGCTCAAAGCCACCTGGACTTCATCTCCCTCGCAGGAGGCTGAGGGTACACATGGAGTCTGGGCTTGGCCTCATCTTGGGAGATTACTCACAGGAAGGAAGGAAAGTCTAGAATCTGGAGTGTGACTAGCACAGAGAAAGCCTTATCCTGTTCCCAGAACAAAGCTCCTAGAATCTGGGAGGGGTCAATGACAGGAGCCAGCAGGCAGGTCTCTCAGTTCCACCACCTCTGTCCATCCCACAGTCGCATCGAGTGGGTGTGGCTGCACTGGAGCGAGTACCTGCTGGCCCAGGACGAGTTTTACCGCTGGTTCCAGAAGATGGTGGTCGCGCTGGAGCCCCCCGTGGAGCTGCAGCTGGGCCTGAAGGAGAAGCAATGGCAGCTGAGCCACGCCCAGGTGCTGCTGCACAACGTGGACAATCAGGCTGTGCTCCTGGACAGGCTGCTGGAGGAGGCGGGCTCCCTGTTCAGCAGGATTGGGGACCCCAGTGTGGATGAAGATGCCCAGAAGAGGATGAAGGCTGAGTACGATGCCGTGAAGGCCAGAGCCCAGGTCAGTGGTGGATGGCTCCATCACCCAAACACCTACCCACCCCATCTGCCTCTGCAGTCCTCTGCAGCTTGCTCACGGTCAGCCCGTTCACCAGCCACCATCCACTCAACCTCCTGGCCTGTCTGCTCCCTTCCTGGAGGCATCAGTGAGCCTCCCTCCGCCCACCTCTCCCCTCAGTCTACCTCTCCAATCTACCCGCTCACTCATCCATCAGTCTAGCACTCCTCAGCTAACTACTCTATTTATCCCTAAACTGCTTAGCCGTCCGTCCGTCTGCCCACCTGCCCGCCTGTCTACTCACCTATTCAGACATCCTTTCAAGCGCTAATCATTTCCATCTGCTTTCTTGCCCGTCATCCACTCACTGTCTAACGCCCATCTTCACCTTTGTCTGTCCAGCACCTGGTTACCCATCCACCAGCCTTCCGCCCCTTACCGTAAGCCAGAGCTACTTAGAGTTTCACACACATGTGCATGCTTAATACATGTGCACAAACTGATGGACTGCGCTGTTCATGTCCCTGGCGGCTTCCCTTCATCCTCTATCCGCGCTTGCTCCTTCCCACATCCCTGTTTTTCTTAGTTTCTCTCCTTCATCCCTTAAGCCCATCTACTGCTGCTCTTTCCTTACCCCCATTCTTCTGCCCATCCCCACCCCTCTCATCCTGGCTGTGCTTTTGTGATGGTTCATTCAGTTACTGTATTAAATGATTGCTTTTTAGAAATTCTGATTTTCTTTATAGGTCTTTAGTATGTGCACCCATTCCCTTCCTCTTAACACCAGATAGGAAAGACAAAAGAATAGAAGGGTAAAGAGGAGACATTATCATTAGACTACTTCCTGCTAACTAGGGGTATCTTGTTCCTTGGGGCAAGTTTGGTCTTTGCTGTCAGAATATCTAATGATTTCTTCTTCTTCTTCTTCTTCTTCTTCTTCTTCTTCTTCTTCTTCTTCTTCTTCTTCTTCTTCTTCTTCCTCCTCCTCCTCTTCCTCCTCCTCTTCCTCCTCCTCCTCCTCTCCCTCTCCCCTTCCTCTCCCCCTTCCCCCCTCTGTCTTTGTGCATGACTACTTAGAAACCTCAACCAACTCTCCAATACCAACAACCCCTTAGCTCTCCAAACATCACACAATTGCAGAAACTATCTGCAGCTGGCAAAAATTACACCCCTGCTAGAGCACGAGGAAAATCACAGTCAGCTGCTGTGGACAATTTGAAGCAGCTCCATAACCTACACCTGGGATTAAAACAAATGCACATTCCTACTTCTGAGTTGTTTTAAAGAAACCAATATTGTCACTATACATCATCACAGAGAGGAGATTTGGGGTTCCTGGTGAAGGGTGGGTTTTCAGTTAGCTGGGTGTATGGTCCCTAGGCCTCCATGATGGGACCAGCAAGACTGGTGGGGAGGAGCTAGCCTTTCTAGTATAGATGTCAGCTCAATCTCAGCATGGAAGAAAGGTGTGACGGCATGAGGGGACTGCGTTCTGCAGAAGTGGACTGTTTTCACCTTCTAACTGCTGGATGAAACCTGGGAACCCTTGATTTTTCTCTGCGGGTCTGGGACCCCAAAGGGACTGTTTAAGGAGGACTGGCCAGCTGGCTTGGAAAAACCAGAAGTGGCTTGGCCCATGTGACATCACGTTCATATGTGGTGTGTGTGTGTGTGTGTGTGTGTGTGTGCTCATGAAGCTGGAATTATAGGCACTTGTGAGCTGCCGAACATGGGTGGTGGGAACCAAACATGGATCCTTTGTAAGAGTAGCAAGCACTCTGAACTACTGAGCTTCCTCTCCAAGCCCTCTCTCTCCTTCTACCATGTGCCTCGGTTGTCAGGTTTGGCAGCACAGGGACAGTTATCTGCTTAGCCACCTCCCCACCCCTCCCCCTGTGTGTTTTCTATAGATGCCAAGCATGTGAGGCGGTGAAGCCTCTGATACGGGTGGGGACAGGTGCACCCCCTTTGTCTCCTGGGACCACCCCTGAAGAAGCTTCTAGGTCCAGTGTGGAGGTTCTCTGTCCTCCCAAAGTATCAGAAGGAAAACGCAGGCAGGCCAGCTGATGCCAGCAATGTCTTCCTTGTTTGATCGGAAACCATTGCTTCCGAGAGCTGCAAACAGCAACATCCACCCTCTTCCACAGAAAAGGACTGCCTGGCATCAGGCCACACACGGGTCCTAGACTTTCCGCAGCCCTTTGTTAGGGACATAAATCCAAGCCACCCTGTTAATTGCTTGGGTTTTGACATTGCTGATGACTCTGCCTGCTGCAGATGGTTTAATTGTGTGTTTTAATGAGAAGGCAGAGCCCTCGTCCACTCTCCCCCCCCACCCCCCCACTGGCTGGGCTCTGGCTTTGAAATGGCTGTTGTGCCTGGCTCTCAGCTAATCTGGATCCCTGCCTGCCGCTGCTAGCTCCTTACTAGCGCCTGCTCCTCATTGTGGGGATTTTTGTTTACTCTGGACTTTTCTGGGCGCCAGCACCTCATCATTCATTCAGGCAGAGCTACCCACCATTCACTCCTGGGAGGAGTCCCACCCCACCCCATCCCTGTCTGCTCCCATCACCATCAACATCAACATCAGGCTCAGCCTCTGAGGTTCCTGGCAAACCCACTGAGTCTCATCCAGGAGCCTTTCCTGGGGTTGGAGGGAGCTGTGTGTGCAAACCATACCACAGGAAGTAGGAACCACTGAAGGAACGGAAGAGGCCCCAACAACTTTCTGGAGGTGAAGGACTGACCTGTGAAGGGGGTGGTCCCTGCTAAGGCTCTACTTTGGGATGTAGCTAGTCCTTTTCTTGAGATTCTCATCTTTTTCCCAAGTGACCTGGTCCTAAGCCTTGGTTATCCCATCTCTAAAATGGGGAGATTTTTCTTAGGCTTGCTGTTACTGCAGAGGTTTAATGAGCCGGTGTTGTGTAGTTTGGGTGAACATTGTCTCAAAGGAGGGGAACCACGCACAGGCCGATGGGGAAGGCTTCAGGTCCACCTGCCTGCCCTCCTCAATGGAGGGCTTGTGACTCAGCTTCCCACAGGGTCAGGGCCTTCCTAGGCATGGCCTGTTCCACAGGGAGGAGCTGAGGTCACGAAGCTTCAGTTGCTTCACTGCCTGGCCTCCCCTGCGGCTGCTTGGCGTTGGGCTAACAGGTTTTAGGTGTTTAAATGGGCAGGGGAAAACTCAAGCTTTAGGATCCATAACGAAAGGTCTGATGGGAACAGGGCTGTCCTCCCCGTGCTGTCTGGCTGCTTATGTGACAGGATGCAAGTTGCTCCTGAATGGTCAAAGCCACTGTCAGGCAAAGCCAAAAGCATTTGGCTTGATAGAAACAGTTTGGGGTCTCCAGCTTGTGGGTCTCCCCTCATCCCTATGTAGGGATGGAGAGTGTAGTCTTGCTGTCTGGATTTCAGTGTGGGCCCCGTGAGAATCCTGGTTCCTCCTTGATCCAGCACGCACCTTCTCAGGAGGGCATGTTCTGTGAGCAATGGCTGATAACTTGGTTATGGCTTATGGATGCCGTAAGCCACACACAAGGTACGCACTGGAAGAGTCCCCTGGTTCTTTTTCTCAACTTTCTCTGCCAACTCCCTCTGTCCTACCTTGCTCCTCTATTGGTATTCTATAAGCTCTGACCAAAAGCATTTCTTCTTCTGAGAGAAAAGCGTTCATTTGGCTGCTTCTTTCACATCAGTGTCCGAGGGAAATCAGGGCAGGAACTGAAGCTGAGAATGCAAACAGAAGCTGCTACCTTTTTTTGCTTTATGGCTTCCTCTCTAGGTCACACTCAGCTGCCTTTCTTATACAGCCTAGAATCTCTGGCTGTCCTGGCTGGGTGACTTTGGGCATGTCACTTCACTGCCCCAAGCCGCAGAGTCCTTGTCTGTCAAGTCGGGATAAAAATGAGAGACCCCTGTGGATGGGTTTACAGAGTGTGCATGTAACTTTCTTAGCAGTGCCCCAGCAGGGCAAGGGTGAGGGTGAGGGCCAGGGCTCAGAGGGACAGTGGTCTGTGGTCCTTATCATTGTTCATGCTGTTCTCCTACCCTACCTATCAAGTGGCAATTCAGAAATAGCAGGAAAGAATGCCAGCTGTATGGTTGACCAGACTAGGTGCTGGCTGTCATGTGTGAGACTTTAGCATCTGGTTCTGACTCCAGCATCTATACGGATTCCCTCACACTCCCTACCAAGCTGGTTATTATTTTGAGCCCAGCCTCAGGCATTGGGCTCCTAATCAGATGGAGGACCCTCATGGCAGGCATTTCCCCCTACAGCACAGGGTGGACCTCCTGGCCCAGGTAGCCCAGGACCATGAGCAATACCGGGAGGACGTGAACGAGTTCCAGCTGTGGCTGAAGGCAGTGGTGGAGAAGGTACACAGCTGCCTGGGACGGAACTGCAAGCTGGCCACAGAGCTTCGCCTCTCTACACTGCAGGTACAGCACTGGGACCCAGCCAGGACCCTGTGTCCCAGCTAGGTTGTCTTAGAGCCCTGCTGAGGGAGAACCTTCATGTTGTCACAAGTGTGAATAATAGAGGTTGTCACAGAACATTTGGGGTGACAGCTGACAGGTGGGACAGGTCGGACCTGCAGGATCCCAGTAGCCTGGTCTAGACCCATGGGTCTCAGATGTGGGTGCTGCCCCTGCCTCCCCGATGATGGAGGTTAGGGATGTGGTGACAGACCCTGCAGGGGCCAGGGCAACTCTACAGTGGACAGTCGTCCCATTCAAGGTGAAGAGCTGTGGGTGGGCACCATGCTGTGGGCAGGAGAAGAAGGTTCAGGCCACCTTTCACACTGCATGGCCTTGAGGGAGCGTCTAGACCCTGCGACTTGTGAGTGTATGCAAGGGTTTTGGCACCAGATGTATGCAAGGTGGGAGTGCGGTAAAGAAACTGCAGACATGACTGCTCTATTGTATGGTAAAGAGGAGAAAACAGTCAGAGGCATCTGGAAGAGTCCAGAACAGACAGAGAAAGAACATGGCTAGCAGACCGGACATAGCCAGGGCTGTCTGCACGGGAGGGGAGAAGATCAGGTGATCAGGACTAGAGAACAGTGAGGAGAGCCTGGCTCTCAGGAGGCTGTGGTCCAGGTTGAGCTTGGTTTTGGATTTTGCACTGCCTGTTGGAGTCTTGGGAATTGGAGTTTCCTTTTGATCAGACTGCAAGTTATCACCAGCAATTCAAGAGCCACTTTGCAGCTCTCCCCGGCATCTGTTAACTTATATTTAAATCAACTTGCCTTTAAAGAAGCTGATGACCATTATTTAGAAAGAAAGCTCAGAGCCGGGCGGTGGTGGCACACGCCTTTAATCCCAGCACTTGGGAGGCAGAGGCAAGTGATTTCTGAGTTTGAGGCCAGCCTGGTCTACAGAGTGAGTTCCAGGACAGCCAGGGCTATACAGAGAAACCCTGTCTCGAAAAAGTAAAAAACAAACAAACAAAAAAAAAGAAAGCTTAGAGTCAGGTGGGAGTGTCCAGCCAGCAGCCCAGAGCTTGGGAGTTTAAGGTATTGGAATGATTGAAACTTTGGGGCCAGTGTGGGAAAGATAAATATAAATATTTGTGTGTCTATAATCATATCCTGTCACAAAAAGGAAAGAAAAGAAGACTTGAATCTCTGTTGTAAAGGGGGAAGCCAGCACTATTTGTAGTTAATATAAAAACATAAAAGCCAGGCCTGGTTATATATACCTGGGGTATTCTGAGGATCAGAAGTTTAGGGCTATCTTTAGCAATATATTGTGGCCAACCTGAGCTACATAAGCCACACACAACATTCTTCACATACCTATACAGATGTAGCAAAAAAAAAAAAAAAAAAGATAGACATACATCTGAAGTCTAAGTAGGTATCTGCACAGAGTGAGGCTTGGTGCCCCTTGATTCCTTGTGGGTCCATGGCACATACTGCTTAGGGCTTCAAGCTGATTTGTTTTAAAGAAACAGATTCCAGACAGTGTTGAAGACAGAGACGCACATAACAGAGATGTTTTCCTACAAGCACTCAATGGCTTGGCAGAGACAAGAAGGGACATTCCCATCTCACAAGTCCATGTTACCTAAGGCAGACCGTCGCCCTTGGGATGGTCCCCAGGTTTGCTTTGTGAGTGCAGCTAACCTTTGCTCTCCTGCTGTCCTCCTGTCACCCTCTCCAGGACATCGCCAAGGATTTCCCTAGGGGTGAGAAGTCTTTGAACAGATTGGAGGAGCAGGCTGTGGGTGTCATTCGGAACACCTCTCCCTTGGGTGCAGAGAAGATCTCAGGGGAGCTGGAGGAGATGCGGGATGTCCTGGAGAAGCTGAGAGTCCTCTGGAAAGAGGAGGAAGGGAGGCTGCAGGGCCTGCTCCAGTCCAGGGGGGACTGTGAGCAGCAGATCCAACAGCTGGAGGCAGAGCTGGGAGAGTTCAAGAAAAGCCTTCAGAGGCTGGCCCAGGAGGGCTTGGAGCCCACGGTGAAGACAGCCACAGAGGATGAACTGGTGGCCCAGTGGAGGCTGTTCTCGGTAAGTCCAGGGGTGTGCTGGGCCTCAGGTTGCTAGAGTTACTCTGTGATGTAGAATCATAATCACAGAGAGGCCTTACACCTCTCTGGTATGCTTGATTCTTTGGCACTTGAGTTTCCTGAAAGGGCTAAAGAGAAAGTTTGTGTTTCTTCCCATTTTCCAGAAGAAGAAACTGAGGCCTGAAATATTTTTTTCCTTCTTGCAATCCCTAAAGGTACAAGTAAGTCAGTGACTAATTAAGACCCAAGGAACAAAGGACATCCAGGCATGGATTGAAATTCTTTCCTTTCTCAGCAGTGGGAAGAAGACGGATGTTCTGGCCAGAGAGTAGTGAGGTTAGAGGTGGCGGAGAGATAGTAAGAAGAAAACACAGAGCAGGATCTGAGGAGGTGGAGCAAGGACCCCATTTAGGGAAAGCAGTGTGGGCTCCTACCAACTCAGGAAGTCTTAGTCACCTTCACGTTACTGTAACAAAACAGCTGCAGCAACCAACTTATGAAGAAGAAAGGTTTGTGTGCCACATGTTCTGGAGGTGCCATTTGAGATCCAGGGGCTGCATTTCTTTGGGCCTCAGGCAGGGACAACATGTCATGGTGACAGTCTCTGGCAGATCATACATATATTTATTTCATAAGCCAGAAAGCAGGGCCAATCAGAAGTCAAGACAAACAGGCCCTATGAACTCCAGTGGCACACTTCCAACAACCTAAGGACTTTCCTCTGGGCTCCTCCCCTGGGCCCCTCCCCCTGGGCTCCCCCTGCCCCCAGGCTCCTCCCCTCCTCTCCCTGGTCCTCCTCCAAAAAGCTCACAGCATTGCTGTCTCCACCATCCAAACTACAGCAGGAGGCCTGACTTGCCGACAGTTTTTAGATAAAGATTCCCAGCCCTCCCCAACCTCTTACTTTACTGTTAATATCAGGATTCTGTCAATGGTAGAACTTGTCCAGCTTGCATGAGGTTTCAGTTTTCTTGCCTAGCATTGGCTGGGTCCCCCCTCCTGATCTACCTTCTGCCCCACCATGGTGCTAAGGTTTTCTCTCCATCCTTTATGCATTTGAGAGCTTTATCTTCCAGCTTCCCGGCAGGCCAGGCCACACTGCATCTCTCTGCAGAATGAACCACGCATCCTCAAGGGATGCTTTAGTCTGAGTCAGAATAAGGTGGGGTGGTTGAGAGTGGAGATCATGGGACCAGACTGTATGGTTTCAGACAGGTTCCTTTCCTTCACTCTGGACAGCCTTGGGAGAACGGTTTAGGGTCAGGAGTATGTGAATTGGGAATATTGACAGGAAGGCAAGAGAGAATGCTTACCACCTAAAAATGTAGGTGCTTAAAAGGTACTGGCTTTTTTAGTGAGTCCAGCTTGCTAACCAATGGGTCACATTCCTAAATCCTTTCTGTTGGAGCTTTATTCTTCTTAGTCGCCTTTTGTGTCTATGCTGGGGATTGAACCCAGGTCAATCTCCTAGAGCCAGAGGGAAAGGCTGTAACCAGTGGGAGCAGCTACAGTAAAAATGAAGCTAAGGTTTGTCACTGTCACTATGAGGAAGATGACACCGAGTCCATCCAGGCAGCTACAGGGAAGATTAAGCTCTAGGTTGGGGAGTAGGGTCTGAGCCTAAGGGTAAGATACCCCATGCCAGTCTATGCATTTGGTGACAGATAAGACCCCCTAGCCCTTGCCTTTGGTGACAAGGTGCTCCAGCCTGGCCAGTCACTGGCCTCTACTCAGCCACCCCCCTAAGGAGCCCCGCTAGCACCTGGATGTCATCTTGCAGGGGACTCGGGCTGCACTGGCTTCAGAGGAACCCCGTGTAGACCGACTACAAACTCAACTGAAGAAACTTGTCAGCTTCCCGGACCTGCAGTCACTCTCTGACAGCGTGGTAGCCGCCATTCAGGAATACCAAAGGTACCCAGGGAGGTTGAAGTCAGGCAGGACTGAGGGTGGGGGGGACCCAGGGTGCTGGATGCTTGGTAGCCTGTGTGTGGAGGGTGAGCGGGACCCAGGGTGCTGGATGCTTGGCAGCCTGTGTGTGGAGGGTGGGCTTGCTGTCTGGGGATGGCAAGTGTCTACTCTAGCCTCTTGTCACTGTTACATTCGGCTCCCAGAAAGAGGTCTGAGCTTAGCTTCCCTCCCCCCCACCCCCACCCCCCGGCTTGGAGGCTCGTCCACCCACCTCTGCTGGGTCTTTGCATGGCTGAGCATTGGGAGAGCTTCACCATGCAGTGTCACGAGGGAGGGCTGCCATGTAGGTGAGCACCACTCCTCTGCCTCTGCCCGGCCACACTAAGACTTAAGTCTCAGACTTAAGTCAGAGTGTGTCTTCAGCACGGCTTCTGTTTATCTCTGCCCATGGGTACAGTTGGGCTCAGCAACACAGAGTAACGCCCCCCGCACCTCCCCACCCCCCGCAGAAGTGAGCACTGCATATTTGGGGTGCTCACCTGTTTTTGCTACGGAGGCATCCTAAAAACAGCCCAGCTATCCCAATAGCATCTCTTTAGTACATCTTATACTCCTGCCTGATGATGGGGCATTTCTTCAGGGTGGACATAGGCACTCCACCCTACTGTCTCACCCCCGTTAGTGTCTTCACTGGGGTGGGGTAGGGGTGGGGTGGAGTGTGTGTGTGTGTGTCACAGGCTAGCTCATTCTGCAGCACTCTTTTCCTGGACGTCCTCAGACTCAATGTAGCTCTGGGTCCCAGACTAACGTTCTCATCATTTATTTTAAATGATCTTTTAAAACATGGATTAAGCTCTTGTTTGAGTCTAAGCGGGAAAGGCAGTCTTCCAGCTTCCTGTTACTAGAAGCAGCCACTGGGGGGGGGGGTTGAATGTTTCTGGGAGCATTGTGAAGAACACATTGGATTAGGAATGTTTCTGGGAGCATTCTATTACTCATTCTCTAGAGGAGGAAAAGGGGTCTGGACAGCGTCCAGCCACGCAAGGCGTAGTTGCTCTGCCTCTTGACTCCTACCCTTTCAGACCCTGCAGGCTCACTTCCCTGAGGGCCCACGAGCCTGAGGGAGCCCAGGGTCTATCCTCAGGTAGACCCCAGGTGTGTGGGCTTCTCATTCTGTCCTGCCCCAGTGCTCACAAGTTCCCACTTAATTCCTAAGCGTGTGTCTGAGTACACACTCGTGGCAGCCCACGTGTTAGGAGGACATCCCTTGCTTGTCCTGGCAGCCTGGGTGGGAGGCCTTAGCCCCGGACTGACCTTGCTCTCTCCTCTCTGGATCTGTGCTCTGTGATGCCCTGGCAGTATGAAGGGGAAGAATACCAGGTTCCACAATGCGACCCGGGCAGAGCTGTGGCAGCGTTTCCAGCGGCCCCTCAATGACCTGCAGCTGTGGAAGGCCCTGGCCCAGAGGCTCCTGGACATCACCGCCAGCCTGCCCGACCTGGCCTCCATTCACACCTTTCTACCCCAGATTGAGGTAACCAGGCTCCGTGAGGCTGGGGAAGCCACTGGTCCAGTGTGTAGAATCCCAGCCACTCTCTCAGGGACAAGCCCATTTCCGGGTCCTTGAGATACCTGGGCCAGCCAAGTACCAAGTGCACAGGAAGGATTACAACTTGTTCTCAGGGACAAAAGTCACCCTTAGTCCTCAGATAGAGGCAAAGCCTGGTGTGACTTTCATGGATTTCCTACATGGAATTTTGTCTCCCCTGAAGTCCCCACTATAGGTAGAGTAACAACAGTTCTGCACGAGAACGGTGTAGCAAGCCATTGTCTTCACTGCTCTGCCGTGACAGCCTGGCCAGTGGGACCTTCAAATACAGAGCTGAACAGGCCAGTGTTATGTATGGCTCAACCATGTCGTCTGGAGCTCAGGTTCTCCTAGTTCCAAGCCACGTCTCTTTCTGGCCCCCAACTTAGTATTTGTTACAATACTTTGTAGCAAGCGGTACGTGTTCTTGGTGGGAACGGCTCAGGGGCCAAAGGCTCCCTCCATCACCTCTTTGCTGCCAGTTAGGAGGTAAAGCCTTTCTGAAAACTTTTTATCTTATTGGTCAGGTAGGTGATGTGACCATCCTTTAACCAGCGCCTGGCTGAAAATGGTGAAGTTGTCATGGTTGCTGTACCAGTAACACTAATAATGCTTGCTAAGCCTTACGCTGGGCACATTGCTTCCAAAACAAATGTTGGCTGTTTGGGGAAAGAGGACCAGGAAAAAGAGCATTTAGCAGCATCTGTCACAAAGTCCCTCAACACTAGGATTTTCATCGGCCCATAAACCCTGCATGTCACCACTTAGCTCTCAGTCCATGAGATGCCCTTGCACCCAGGGATGCTCAGATGCACAGAGCAGAGAGGGAGGCACAAAATGTGCTGGGTGATAGTTCTTGTTCTGATTAGAAAAATAAACCTATATTACTCAGAGATGGTAAAGATTCCCAGAGAATTAAACAAAACCCACCCACCATCCCACAAGGCACAGGGCGTCCATCAAACACATTGGACTGGTTTACCCCTTCACCCTTGCTGGTCGACTGAGTGTTGCTGGGAGAATCTTTAACCAGGTTTGGCCCTGCCCCCCTGGAGCCCGCTGCTCAGCCTGCAGCCTGGAGCTTGCTCGTGTGTGAGCCCAGGGTTGGTGCTGGGAATCCTCCATGGTTGCACTTCGGCATTATTCACCGGACACAGAGCTCACGGGTGCACCGGTCTTGTTAGCCATCCTGCTTTAGGGATCCCCTGCCACCCCTATCTCCGTAAACTGAGATTACAGTTGGCCCACACAGCACTTATTTGGCTTCATGGGATTCAAACTCATGTCCTTCAGGCTTGTTTAGCTAGCATCTCAATTGTTGAGCTGTCTTCCCAGCTTTAATCTCTCCCTAATTCTATGTTTTATTTAGGGTTGTTTTTTTTTTTTTTTTTTTTTTTTTTTTTTTTTTTTTTTTTTTTTTTTTTTTTTTTTTTTTTTTTTTGAGACAGGGTCTCCCTTTGTCAGCCTTGCTAGTCTAGAACTCACTATGTAGATGAGGCTAGCCATGAACTCACCGAGATCCACTTGCCTCTTGTATTTGGTGGGAACTGCTCAGGGGCCCAAGAGCTGTTTTCAGGATGTCAGAAGGTCGGTTGGTGATGGAGAGTCACTGTGTACAGGCATAGAGGATCAAGCTGGTGAGGTGTGGAGGGTCACGTCAGGGGGGGACATGCTGGCTTGGAAGCAATAGGCAGGCAGGAGCTGTGGTCCAAGTGAGAGAGGCTGAGCGGGTCTGCCACAGCTGCTGATGGTGATGACGGGCTGACATGAGATGAGACGGGAAAGGGGATGGATTATACTTGGTAGTGAGATGTACAAAACCAAACCAAACCCCATGGTTTATAAAATTCAGGGCCTCCCACCCACCTCTGCAAGTCTGCTCCCGCTGTTTTGGTCCTCATGCCTGCAGAGTCACCCTTCCGTGCAGCCATAGGAAAAGGTGAGCCCCTGGGTGTCTGAGGTACATGGATACTTTGTCTCCCACAGGCAGCCCTCACCGAAAGCTCCCGTCTGAAAGAGCAGCTGGCCATGCTGCAGCTGAAGACGGACCTGCTGGACAGCATCTTTGGCCAGGAGAGAGCAGCTACCCTCCTGGAGCAGGTGACAAGTTCTGTGAGGGATAGAGACCTACTGCATAACAGCCTTCTTCAGCGGAAGAGCAAACTTCAGGTGAGCAACGGCAGCTTCTCCCCGGAGCCTGGCCATGGAGGTGGGGGTGGCCCCCGTGGCTCTGGATGTGCGCCTGTGTTTCCCACAATCTCAGGTTCTCAACTACAGACAACGCGTGACTCTCACATGACTCCCTCCAACTGGCTCCCTAGCTACCTGTCTACTGCTGGTCACTCCTAACCTAGGTCTCTTTAGATGGACAAGCAAAGATGGGGCGGGTGAGGTAGTTCAACCAGTGAGGGTGCTTGCTGCCCAGCCTCTACCTGATAACAATCCCCAGACACGCACGCGCACACACATACACAGAAGTTAAATGCAATAGAAGATGCAGATACAAACATTTAAACACTTGCTAACTTGAATTCACTACAGTCCCAGGATTAAGTGTTATTAATGGAATGCTTCTGGCTACACTCAATCAAAGCAACAGCCTGGCACTCTGCGGGCAGCCTGTTCTGGCTGCCAAATGTTTGCTGAGTGGCCGGTAATGATGATGATAGTGGCTATGGTCTACCGCCGTTGGCTCTGGGCCAGCCACCTGCTAATCTTTTGTCCAGCTGACACTCTAGGGGAGGTGCTGCCTGCCGTTCGCCCTGTTTTACAGGTGAGGAGAGTCAGTCAGGATCTCCTGGTATGGTCTCAGGGCTCAGGCTACATCACCTGACTCCAGTCCAGCAACCTCACCTCATCAGAGGGCTGAGGCAGGGTTGGGGGGAAGCCAGACAGAAAGAGAAGTCTTCACTTTCAAACCACTGAGGCTGCTGCTGGAGATAAGCGCCCCCAGAGGGGTCTCAGCAAAGAGACCAGTGGTCCTCAACCTTCCTGATGCTGCGACCTTTTAATATAGTCCCTCGTGTTGTGGTGACCCCCAACCATAAAATTATTTTTGTTGAAGAGGGAAGACGCACCCCACGAACTGGAGTTCCAAACTGAGTAACTGTAAATTTACCACTGTTGAATAATGGTATAGACATCTGTGTTTCCCGATGGTCTTAGGTGACCCCTGTGAAACGGTCACTCAACCCCATCCCCCACAGGGGTCACAACCCAAAGGTTGAGAATCTCTGGTTCATAGGCTGCAGCAGCCTATAGGGTTCTGTGTAGGGGTAAGGCATTGAAGAGGTCAGTGTCTGGAGGGCAGCTGGCTCAATTCTGTCTCTGTAGCAGAGTATAGAAAGGAAATGAGTAGACCGACATGTGTTCTCAAAAATCATATTTATAATAAATTTCTGGTGAGAGATCTGGTGTACAGGGGAGGGGCAGCCTGCACGGACCATGACCAAAGTGTGATAAGGGGACACAGGATTGGCCCACCAAGGAGGGCTTCCTGGAGGAGATGGTTTAGGAGTTCATTTAAAGAGAGCAGCCCAGTCCACTGTTAGGTCTTGCAAGGCACTATGAGAAAAATTCTTCATTTGTGCTTCTATTTGCAGAGCCTGCTCGTTCAGCACAAGGACTTTGGGGTGGCTTTTGATCCCTTACACAGGAAGCTCCTAGACCTTCAGGCCAGGATCCAAGCAGAGAAAGGGCTTCCTCGGGACCTTCCTGGAAAGCAGGTTCAGCTCCTAAGGTTGCAGGTGAGGAGCTCTGTTGTCTGCTTTGTAGCGCCCCCTTGTGGTGGTTTGGGTCCATTACAGCAGGGATGGCTTGGCTCTCAGTGGAATCTGCTTATTCAGTGGACAGTCCTGGCCTCAGCTGGGACAGTTCACACACACACACACACACACACACACACACACACACACACACACACACACCCTGAGCTGCTGAGTCTTGACTCTAACACAGCAACAAGCAGTTCTTTGGGGCTCTGAAGTCTGAAGAGGGGTCAGGAAGCAGAGAGGGCAGTAAATGCTGGTTCGGGGTTCGTTTTTCTCCTTTTATTCCTTTTGGGGACTCCAGCCCATGAGGTGGGGCCACCATAGTTGATGTGACTCTCCCCTCCTCAGCTAATCGTATTTGGAAACTCCCTCATAGACATAGCAGAGGTGTCTGCTAGATGATAAACATCTAGTCAGGTAGGCAATGAAGATTAACTGTCATAGGAACTTGGAGGCTTTCAGTTGAATAAACCAATTTTGAGATTAGGAAGAAATGCTTTCTATCATGTGTGGACTGCATACAGGCGGGTCACTGGCAACCACTGGCCGGCTGAGGAACTTTACTGGTTTTTATCATGCACACGACACGGTGTTTATTGTTTTAAACCCAAACACGGTCCGTGCATAAGCTGACAGCGTTCTCTGGAAAACATTAAGCATGCTATATTTGAGTCTTTAATACTGAAGTAGGTATAATTCCTCATAACAACCAATGGTCAGCAAGTGGGGGTCCAGATGTGAGTTTCTTTCCCAAGATGCTGTCTGGGATCTTTCCTATAGTTTATTTTTATGGTGCGCCGGGATATTTGTGTCTGAATTTTAAAGTTTCATTTGCCCTGGAAAAGAATCTATTGGACCACCCAAGTGGTACAGCCACTGATAGAGGGAACGTGCTAGCTTGGGAACCCAACTCAGCTCCTGCCCTACTGGGCCTCCGGGATGAATGGAGGGTCTTCTGGATGGGGTGGGGGGGGGTGACCCAGCTCACTCGTTTTTCTATCACAGGGGCTGCAGGAGGAGGCGCTGGATCTGGGAACACAGATCGAGGCTGTGAGGCCTCTTGCCCATGGGAACTCCAAGCACCAGCACAAAGTAGACCAGATCTTCTCTGACCAGCAAGCCCTGCAGAGGTCCCTGGAGGTAAGGGACCAGTGATGTGCCTGAGCTGAGAGGGCCAGGTCCTACACTCCTACAATCGTGGGTCCTTTCTCCTTCTAACCCTCTTTCTCCTCATCCTCATTTCTTAGACTTCTGACTGCTGAGCAGTTCCTGTATTCCGGCTGCTGTTCTAGCTCCCGAGGTGGCTGCAGCATGCACGGACAGACAGACAAGGGCCCTGCTTTCCTGGGGATTGGGTGGGTGGATCAGCGAGTGGGAGAGTGAAGCCCACATTGTGATGAGGGCCACGGATGGAGAACAGAAATGGTGGCCTTGTCCCAACACCTTGATGGGTACACAATTCTTCTGTGTGGCCCTCAGCCCCGGCAGCTTCAGAGCCTTGTCTGCAGCGCCCTCTAGTGGCCACATGAGTGCTTTCTGGTGCACAGGTTTGATTGTACTCCCTGCAACTGCATGTTCAGAACTTCAGACTTCTTGATAGTGGACTGAAACAAATAGAAATGCAGGCTCTGGGCTCCCTGCACACCCTGATCTAGACAGGCCAGGGTCTGCCTTTGAATCAAACCTCATGGAGTTCAAGCTGATGCCTGGCAGCCCAGCTCAAGAGAAAAATCAGCACTAGGCTAACTTCTAGTCCACCTGGCCCTTAACACCGTTTCCACTGGAAACAACTTGTTTTTTTGTTTTTGTTTGTTTGTTTGTTTGTTTTTGGTTTTTTTGAGACAGGGTTTCTCTGTATAGCCCTGACTGTCCTGGAACTCACTTTGTAGACCAGGCTGGCCTTGAACTCAGAAATCCGCCTGCCTCTGCCTCCTGAGTGCTGGGATTAAAGGTGTGTGCCACCACGCCTGGCCCTTGGAATCAACTTCTTTACCATCCTGAAGCTAATAGGTAGATACATCAATCGACCTCGCAGGCAATTTAGAAATGTCTAGAATAGAAAGAGATTCTTAAAGAGACATTGTAATCAAGTTATAGGTAAATGTCCAGCCCTGGTCACAAAGAGGGGGCACAGCCACTAATGTCACATGAGGCAGGATGACCAGCAATACTTCGTTGGTGAAGAAAAATTGTTAGGATTTTACTGCTGAGAACAGACACCATGACCAAGGCAACTCTTATAAGAACAACATTTAGCTGGGGATGGCTTACAGGTTCAGAGGTTCAGTCCATTGTCATCATGGTGGGAGCATGGAAGCGTCCAGGCAGGCATGGTGCAGGAGGAGCTAAGGGTTCCACATCTTCATCTGGAGGCTGCTAGCAGAATACTGGCTTCCAGGCAGCTAGGATGAGGGTCTTAAAGCCCACACCCACAGTGATACACCAACCACAACAGAGCCCACACCTACTCCACCAAGTAACACTTTTCAATAGTGCCACTCCCCGGGTCAAGCATATTCAGACCATGACACATTGTCTGTTACTTTTGGCCCCTGACCCAGGCTTGGCCCCAGATTTCTCCAGGAAACATGGTACCATACACAGGGCCTGTGGCACACACAGCCCTACCTCTGAGTGGGGCAGAGCTTGTTAAGTCTGGTGACTTTAAATTCATCCTTCACTCACAGCCGAGTCTCTTTCTTGCCCTGCCAGCACCATGACCAAGGATCTGACAGACAGCGTGTGAAGAGAGGGGGCTGCTTTGGTCCACCGGCCCAGAGTATAGTCCACTGTGGTTCAGGGAATCATGGTGGCCGGAGCTTGAAGCAGCGAGTCTCACTGTGGCTTTAGTCAGAAAGTATTGAGTGAGGAACGCTGGAGTCCTAGGTGGCCCAGGCTGACCTTGAACTCACAGAGATCCAACGGCTTCTAGTTTTCCCCCTTTTCATGATGTCTTGGACCCTGGTCCACAGAGTGGCACAGCCCACATTATGGTGGGATTTCTCACCTCAGCTAATGAACCTAGGCAGTCCTTCAGTGACACGCCCAGAGGCTTGTTTCTGTGGTGATTCTAGATCCGGTCAAGTTGACAAGCAAGATTAACATATACACAGGGAGTGCACTCCTGTGCCAGAGGCCACAGGTCCCTATGGCAGGAAGCTGTCATGGGTAGTTAGCTACTGTTGGTACCTTGACCCTGGTACTGCAGGCTCAGAAAAGCAGGGTTTAGAAAATAAGGTTATCTTGGACAGAGTTATTGAAGGCAGATGCAGAATGTGAGATGCTGAACCTTTCTTTGGACTAATTACAACTCGGACGTTTTCAAGCCCCTTGGCAGGGGCCTGGCATCCCTAGCTCTGCCAGAGGTTTTGTTTATATATGGAGATAGGGTCTTTGGGAGCCCAGCATAGAGGCATGAGGCCTTTAGGGTAATGTTGTGAGAATAGTGGCTGCAGGCTGGAGTCTAAATGGCCCTGGTGGGCAGAAAAGGGGGCTCAGAGAGACCTAGGCAAGGAGGCCAGAAGCATGGAGAATGGCCATCTTTCTGAGGACAGTGCCCAACCTTCTTGGAGACAGAGATGAGAAAGGCCAGTAATTCAGACTTCTGAGAAACTGACAGGCCCAGGAAACAGAACCCAGGAAGAAAGAGAGACAGTGGGAGAGGAAGGGGGGTGGAGAGAGAGAGACAGAGAGAGACAGAGATAGATAGATAGATAGATAGATAGATAGATAGATAGATAGATAGATAGAGACAGCTTTGTAAACCTTTATAGAGTTGTAATTAGATACAGAAAAGAAAACATGTTGCTGTAGCTCAACGAACCTTAAAACAAACAGACCCATGTGAGCACGCCCAGACAAAACCTAGGGTGATACGGTGCCCCCCATAAACTGTCCCTCCCTTGCTGGAAGACAGCCCGACTTCAGAGCTCCACCTTCACACAAGCAGACAAGCAGATCCTCTCACAGTGCTGCAGGGGTCACAGGCTGTTCATTTTTTTTAAGACTAATTTTATTTCTTCTTTGACAATTTCATACATGCATACAATGTATCTTCATTACATCCACCCTTGCTCCCCTCCTCCTCCTGAACCCTCCCAACATGTCCCTGCTTCACACCCTCATACAGTGATGCTGATGCTGCCCACATGGGAAGGCCGTGGAGTCATCCACTAGAGCATGGGCGGCCTCCCAGAGGCCACACCCCCAAAGAATAAAAATGACTCCTCATCCTCCCCAGCAGCCTTCAACTGCCATCAGCCGGTTGGTAGGGGAGGGGTCTCATGGGCCCCTCCCTTATCCTAGTGGTAGTATAAACTGGCTTAGTTTTGTACAGGTAACTGCAGTTGCTTACACCAGCAGTGTCGTGTCGAAGCACCCTCTTTTACCCCATCTTCCGTGATTATCCCTAATCCTTGAGGAGGAGCGTATCTTAGTCGCTGTCCTATTGCTATGAAGAGACATCATGGCCAAGGCAACTCTTATAAAAGAAAGCGTTTTATGGGGGGCTTGCTTACAGTTCCAGAGACTTAGCCCATTATCATCATGGTATGGAGTGGTAGAGAGCATGGCGACACATAAGCAGGCATGGTGCTGGAGCAGTAGCTGGGAGCTACATTTTGACCTATAGACAGCAGGCAGTGGGAGGGAGGGAAAGAGAGAGAGAGAGAGAGAGAGAAAGAGAGAGAGAGCATCAGCATGAGCTTTTGAACTATCCATCACTGCCAGACACATCTCCTCTAACAAAAACACGTCCACTCTAATAAGGACACACCTCCTCCATCAAGGACACGCCCACCCCAACAAGGACCCGCCTACTCTGACAAGGACATGCCCACTCTAACAAGGACACGCCTACTCTGACAAGGACGCACCTCCTCCAACAAGAGCACACCTCCTAATCTTTCAAAACATTTCAAACTGGGGAACAATACATGAACCTGTAGTAGCCCCTTTCATTCAAACCACCACAGGGGTTCATATCAGCGTTCCATTTGGAAGTGAGCACTCAACCCTCACTTAGGTTTTGACCAGTTTTAAGTATCTGCAGCAACTTCTGGAGCTGTTCTCGCTGCCATAGAATATTCTGTCGAGCGATGTTCTACCATAAGCTTTTCCACACTAACCCCCATGCTGACCGAATTCAGGGCCTTACACATACCAGGCAAGGGCTCTGCCACTGAGCTACGACCCGTGCCCTCCATTTTACTTTTGTGGATGGCTTCTGATTTGGAGCGGTGACGGTGATATATGTGTGCCCTTTAGAGACAGCATTTCGCTCTTCTGGGAAACAGGAGCCACAGCTGGGTCAGATGTTACATCTGCACTCAGCCTTACCAAATTCCTACCTCTGGTTTTCCCAAATTCACAGAGCACCACAGTGGACGGGAGCCCCACCCTCAACTATATTGGGAGTCTCTGTGGAAACAAGACAGGCTCAGAAGTATTTAGGGCAGATTTGGTCTGTACCATGTAGAGGGGAAAGACTGGCCTGTAAGGTTCCTGTTGAGGTAGATTGAGGGTAAAGCCAGATCTAGGTGCCTTGCAGAATTGGGGTGGCAGTGGAGTCTGCCTCAAGAAGCATTCAGGGGAAGGATTGTGGGAGGAGGCGGGCAAGAGAGGGGCAGTGAGTGGGATGTAAAGTGAATAAGTAAAAAATAAATTAAATTTAAAAAGAAGAGGCATTCAGATCTCTCTGCCCTCCTGTCTGTACCCCAGGACCTCGTAGACAGGTGTCAGCAGAACGTACGGGAGCACTGTACCTTCAGTCACAGGCTGTCAGAGCTACAGCTATGGATCACCATGGCCACACAGACGTTGGAGTCACACCAAGGGGATGTGCATCTGTGGGATGCTGAGTCCCAAGAGGCTGGACTCCAGGTAAGGCGCCAATTCGTTCTCTCAGCTGTATTCCCCTGCAGCGTTTGGAATGACCCTCATACAGGGGTACAGAGACTCCCCCCTCCCCAGATCAGTACCTCAGTGTGTGTGTGTGTGTGTGTATGTGTGTGTGCGAGTGTGTGCGTGTGTGCGTGCGCACGCGCTCACTCTTGTTTCCCATAGACGCTGCTGTCTGAAATCCCAGAGAAAGAGGTCCAGCTGTCCCTGCTCCAAGCACTGGGCCAGCTTGTGATGAAGAAGTCTTCCCCAGAAGGGGCAGCCGTGGTCCAGGAGGACCTGAGGAGGCTGATGGAGTCTTGGCAGGCCCTGCGGCTGCTAGAGGAGAGCATGCTGGGGTGAGGGCCTTCTTTGCTCCCCACTTTGTCTCACACCATGCCTCCTTACCTCCTGGGGTCCCTAGAGCAGATGGCTCCAGCTAGGCTGTGGGCCAGGCATGGTGCCAGGAACCTGGGACCTTTCTTACCTTTGGCTCAGTTAGTGATTCTGGTAGAGGTCGGAGGATCTGAGATCATCCATCCCTCACTAGGGAGTTACCCTCCAGCCTGTTCTTGCCTGAGCGTATTTCTTTATCTGCATTGATAGGTATAAGTACCTTCCTGGTGTGGTAAGGTGGGTTTAAAATAAGAGAAGGCATGAACATGCCTGGGAAGCCTTCTGATGGTCTCCAAAGGTGGCTGGCTGCTAAGTGAATCCCAGGAGTTTCCTATCCTTGGCACCCCTGTCTGGTCGCTCCTCCTGGGACTGATGGATACTCATCACACGGCTGCCCTGAGAACGTGTCTTTGTCTCCCCAGTTTCATGCGAAACCAGCAGCTGCAGAGGACAGAGGTGGACACGGGAAAGAAGCAGGTTTTCACCAACAACATCCCAAAGGCCGGCTTTCTCATCAACCCTCAGGATCCCATTCCCAGGAGACGGCATGGGGTGAGTCTGTCTCCCAGGCTTTGGGAAAAAGGTCAGATCCTATGTCAAGCGAGGAGGTCAGGGTCCTCCTGCACAGCTCCCTTCCTGCCCTGGACTGCATGCTCAGCTCATGGGATGTATCTGCTTTCTTGTTACTGTCCCCTGATGTGACCTCAGAAGCAGTCAATTGTTGGAGGACTGAGGGTCTTAAGAGTCTGAGATCTAGAGGTCTCAGATCACACCAGAAGGTCAGGAACATCCCAAGACAAGACTGGCCCTCATTTTTCTGAACCCCTGCAGCAGTTAATACTGGGAGAGGTTAAAAAATTACCCCAGGTAGCAAACATATCAGAGATACAGGTCCTGACCTGGTAGCCTGATTCTGCATTGCTGCCAATCCCCAGCAGATGGTCTGTGCTGCTGGGCTCTGGAACACGGTATGAGAGACATGGAAGCTGAGCAGGTTTTTTAAGAGGTGTGGCAGCATGTGCTGATGCTGGGTAGGATATTATACTCAAGTCTGGGGTGAGGAAGCCCTTCTAGCGTTGATAAAATATCAGCTGAACTCTCGAGTATGAGCAGGAGAGGGAGGGAATAGGAGACATTATCTTAATTTTCTATTGCCATGACAAAACACCACGGCCAAGGTAACTTATAAAAGCAACAGATTTATTGAGGGCTCACAGTTCCAGAACCTTTGAGTCCATGACCGTCATGGCAGAAAGCATGGTAGCAGCAAGCAGGCACAATGCCAGAGCAGTAGCTGAGAGCTTACATCTTGGTCCACAAGCATGAGTCAGAGAGAGCCAGCAGGAAAAGGCATAGGCTTTTGAAACCTCAAAGTCCATCCCCATCGATACAGTTTCTCTAATAAGGTGTCTTAGTCAGGGTTTCTATTCCTGGACAAACATTATGACCAAGAAGCAAGTTGGGGAGGAAAGAGTTTATTCAGCTTACACTTGCATACAGCTGTTCATCACCAAAGAAAGTCAGGACTGGAACTCAAGCAGGTCAGGAAGCAGGAGCTGATGCAGAGGCCATGGAGAGATGTTCTTTACTGGCTTGCTTGCTTCCCCTGGCTTGCTCAGCCTGCTCTCTTATAGAACCCAAGACTGCCAGCCCAGAGATGGTCCCACGCACAAGGGGCATTTCCCCCTTGATAAATAATTGAGAAAATACCCCACAGCTAGCTCTCATGGAGGCACTTCCCCAACTGAAGCTCCTTTCTCTGTGATAACCCCAGCTGTGTCAAGTTGACACTCAAAACCAGCCAGTACATAAGGCTATACCCCTAATTAGTTCTACTGCCTGGTAACCAAGCATCCAAATATATGAGCTATCCTTCAAACCACCACAGGCGTGTTCTCAGTAGAGGGGACAGTGTATACGGAGACTGAGAGGGAGCTGAGGTGCAGCCACAGGTTCCAGCAGAGAGGAGGAGGAAGGGAAGAAGGAAGAGGAGAAAGAGGGGGAGGGAAAGGGAGGAGGGGGGGAGGCAGCTCAACCTTCAGGAGCCCGTAGAACTGGATGGAACCCTGGGCTCTCCAGCCACATGGGGGAAGAGGGAGGACCCACCAAGGGACAGGAAAGGACTTAGCTGGACTGGCTTTCATTTCACATCTCTACAAACATGGAGGGAGGACGGCCACTGGGTAGGCATTTTGGTCAAGGATGGTGATGACTTCTGGAACTCCAGAGAGGTGATGGAGATGAATGCCCAGAGGCAGTGATGAAGGGTACTCTTGGCCCCTAAGTGTGGATGACGAGAGACTGCTCTTCATCCCTCTGAGCCCCTCCCATGTCCCCCGAGTCTCCTGTCCTCATCTTCACCCTCCTGCTGTGGTGGGATCCCCAGGACACACAGTCAGCAAGCCTTCCTCACATCTGGCCACATGCTTCCCTGCAGGCAAACCCACTGGAAGGACATGGCCTCCCTGAAGATCATCCCCAGCTCCTGAGGGACTTTGAACAGTGGCTGCAGGCAGAAAACTCCAAGCTACATAGAGTCATCACAATGAGAATGGCCACAGCCAAGGACTTGAGGACCAGAGAGGTGAAGCTGCAGGTCTGTCTCAAGGAGTAAACCCTTAATGTGTCTGTGCCATCGGCGCTTCCTCGAGTGAAGGACTTCATACTTAATAGTAGTTTGTGAGCCATCCCGAATCTAAGTAATATTTAAATTTTTTGTTCAAATATTTTAAAATTAACTTCTTAGCTGGGCGTGGTGGCGCACGCCTTTAATCCCAGCACTCGGGAGGCAGAGGCAGGCGGATTTCTGAGTTCGAGGCCAGCCTGGTCTACAGAGTGAGTTCCAGGACAGCCAGAGCTACACAGAGAAACTCTGTCTCGAAAAAACCAAAAAAAAAAAAAATTTAACTTCTTGTATCTGTCTATGCATGCATACATCCATACATGGATCTATCAATCCTTTATTTGTGTGAAATCTCAAGTCAGATGTTAGAGTCCACGTTTTTTCTTATTTATCCTGCTTGGCAATCATTTGAACTGCATTTTCAGTGTAGGCTTTTATGGAAAAATATCTGACAGTCTTTTAAAATGTTACCTTTGCCTTGATACCTTTTCCTCCTTTTCTCAAATGTCATTGTCATCTACATCCCACACACACTGTGTGGTTCTTTTTTCCTTTGTTTCTTTTGTGTGTCTTTCATCTGTGACTCCGAATGAATTCTGAATATTTTTTCTGACTCACCTTCCATTTCTATCTGTGTCTTATTCGCTATTCTGTATTTCTGTTAAGCTCTTTTTTTTTTTAAAGATTTATTTATTTATTATATGTAAGTACTCCGTAGTTGTCTTCAGACACTCCAGAAGAGGGCGCCAGATCTTGTTACGGATGGTTGTGAGCCACCATGTGGTTGCTGGGAATTGAACTCAGAACCTTCAGAAGTGCAGTCAGTCCTCTTAACCACTGAGCCATCTCTCCAGCCCTCTGTTAAGCTCTTAACGCTGGTTGTTGTAACGATCGGTTTTGGAAGTTCTACTTGGTTCCCGTTGGTCTGGTTGGTTATATTCTTCGGCTTCCCCCATATCCTTGATGAAATGGTTACGCTTGTCTTTTAACTCTTTGGACTGTAGTCTACCGTGAGTGCATTGACAAATAATTCTGCTATCTCCAGACATCTAGGAGTATTTCTGTTATATATTTTTGCTTTTCATTCTTGGTGTCAAGTATTGTTGGGTGGCTCCTTTTTGTCCTGGACAAAATATATATAAGACTAATGTGGGACTTAGGATAATCTCTTCCTCCGGAGATGATTCTGTTTGCTATTGCCAAAAAATGGGGGCTTTATGATTCTGGGGTCACTGAGACCACGTTCAAGGGCCACTAAGATGATCTGGAACTCGGTTATAAGTACACTCAAGGCCCAGATTCACTTACGCACTCTGAGAACAAGTCTGCGGACATCTCGTCCACAAGAGAATAAGTCCCTGCCTCTGCCAGGCCCAGGCCTTGGCTTTCGTTGCCTTATCCTTGCGAGGCTGCAGAAACATATCAGTTTCAAAGCTGGTGTTATTCCCCCTAGGTTGTCAAAAATCCTAATAGCAAAAGGAGGTCTGGACAGAGGCCTCCCTTCCCAGGCCTCGTCCATGTCTGGGGCTTCCGTGGTGCTTTTACTTGGTTTATGGTGCTTTGGATTGAGCCCGGGGCCTCCGACATGCTAGGCAAGTGCTCTGCCGTGGGGCTGTGACCCAACCCCGTTCCTCAGTTCTGTCCTTACTTGCCGCCCCTGTTTGTTAGCCCGTTGCTGGCTTTAAATGTCGCCCCGTGTTCTCAGTGCATGGTTCATCCCACGGAGGGAGCCGCACTTCACCGGCAAGTCCACCCACTCCCCACCTTCTACTCCAGTCATATCCAAAATGACTTCCGGTCCATCCCACACGACGGGTGGGTTCTGAGTAGCTTAGCCAGGGTCCAAAGCTGGGATTGACGCTTAGGCTCCACCCCATATCACAGCATCTCTCAGGACTCCCGGGAAGAGAGAGTGTCACCCTAGGGGAGAGCCGTGGTCTACTCAGACAGACAAAGCTCACGTGACTGAGCATCGACACTGGCCGTCTCAGATGCCAGCAGTGTCCTCTCTCAGTGATCATTCCATCATGGCGACCACTGTGACGAACCTCTCGGATCCCAGCTTGTCGGTGTTGGGAGTAACAGCCTCACTGGCATTCTGCTTGTTGGGAGTTCTCTAACATTCTGGATGTAAGGCTGGAAAGATAGCTCTGTAGTCGAGAATGTTTGCTGCTCTTAGAGAGGACCTGGGTTTCCCTCCCAGCATCCACGTGGTGGCTCAAAACCATCCATAGCTCCAGTTCTCTAAGCATCAGGCACACTCACGATGCACATAGAGACAGGCAGGCAAATGCTCGTGCATATAAAATAAATAGGTCTAGGACCAATTTTTTTAAAGAATATTTATTTTATGTGCATGAGTGTTTTATCTGTATGCATGTCTGTGCCCTCATGTGCCACATCTGTGCCTAGTACCCTTGGAGACCAGAAGAGGACATCAGAGTCTTTGGGACTAAAGTTAAAAATAGTTATGAGTCAACATTTGGGTGCTGAGAACTGAACTCAGGTTTTCTGAAAGAGCAGCCATAATTTTTAACCATTGAGCCATCTCTCCATCCCTAAAATCCCCTTTTTTAAAAAACTTACATGGATGAGAATCTCATATTACTGGCCCTGCCCATATCTCCCAGCATGCCTCAGGGGGCCTTTGATTGGCATCCTTACCAGCCAGGTGGGGTTCTTGAGCCACTGGGCGGCTGTGACACAATGCCACCTTCTCTCTCAGGAGCTGGAGGCCCGAATCCCAGAAGGCCAGCACCTCTTTGAGAACCTGCTTCGTCTCAGGCCGGCAAGGGACCCCTCCAACGAGCTGGAAGATCTGCGCTACCGGTGGATGCTGTATAAGTCCAAGCTCAAGGACTCTGGCCACCTGCTGGTAGGTGCTGGGGTGAAAGGTTGGGGTCCCAGGAGGCAACTGTGACTCTGGCCACCTGCTGGTAGGTGCTGGGGTGAAAGGTGGGGGTCCCAGGAGGCAACCGTGTCTCTGGCCACCTGCTGGTAGGTGCTGGGGTGAAAGGTTGGGGTCCCAGGAGGCAACCGTGTCTCAGAGAGACAGTTGCATCTATGCACGTTCATTCCTGCACATTCATATATCAGGCCATTGTGGCTGCTTAAAGGAGGAGAGGGACTCTCTTGGCTCTCAGATTCTTGTAATATTATTTATCCGTCTTACCTCCCAGGGAGGCTGGAGCCTATGACTAAGGGCAGTGACTCCTGCTTAGTGCATGAAGATGTTTTGCTCCCTCCGTGTTAGTTTTACATTATTTCTCATTTGGTCCTAGAACCACCTTCTGCTGGAATAGCTGCACCCCAGACTCCAGAGGGAATAGCTGAGTCCCACTCCTAACCCCGAGGCTAGAAGGGCCACATAGCCCTTCACTGGGGCGTGGTGTTGCCATGGGGAGCCTCAGCTCCTCTCTTCCTCTGACCTTGACCTAGCCCTTTTATCTCCTGGACCTCCTGTCCCTACAAAAACCAGTGGTTATGGTAATGATAGCCTTCGTTAAACACTGTGGCCTCATAACTCACCCGTGTAGGAGAGGGGCAACCTTCAGTGGGTCTCGTGACCAAAGCGAGACAAAGAAGTCAAGTGTCCTAGGCCCAGGAAGGAGTGGGTAGGATGGCACCCTAGATCCCATTTTCAGTCACAGCTTGAGGCAAGCCAGGCTTTTTTGGCTCTGCAATTGCCAGGTTGGCCACTAGGTGTCAGCTCAGCCCAGGCCATATAGACCACTTCCCCAGCCCTGGCCAAGGCCATCCAGACAGTGCCACCTGGACCTGAAGTGTGTTAAAAAGCTCGTTAAATGGGATCCCCTGCTGGCGCAGGCTGTCCAGATGACCGGCAGTTTGAACGAAATACTCCCCTGACAGAATGAATATTCTGTTATGGGTTCTGTTAGGGTTTAAGTTTTACGCGCCTAGCTGACTTTTTTTTTTTTTTACCCCAATTTCTTCCCCCTTCCCTAAAATAACAGACCGAGAGTTCTCCGGGGGAGCTGACTGCATTCCAGAAGGTACGTGTCTGCCATCTGTTCCACACAGCTAGAGGGCAGAGAATGTGCGAGGCTAGGAGCCCGTGACTCTGGCACAGGGTGTCTGGGTTTTCTAGAATGTTCCCTGAGAACTGAAGAGCACGGATGGAGAATCAGCTTTGGTCTGTAATGGGTTGGGCCTCCGAGGTGTGTGTTCTCAAGAAGCCCCAGGCTCAGGGAGGGATTGAAGTGTGTGTAGATGACTTAGCCTTGACATGAGACTGAGAAGGACCCTGGATCTGTCATCCAGACCTCGGGACACTCTGGAGAGTGACTGGATGCTGTGCTGATTACACCTGTACCAGCATATGTAAACCAGGACTGGCCCAGGAGCCTGGACTATCCTGGGCAAATAGATCATGTAGCCTTTTTTGGCCCCAGGGGACTCATTAGAAAGGGTGGTGGAGTCCTTTGCTCCGCCAGACAGGCTGTGTCCCCTGATGCTCACTGAGACACTCTGGCTCTTCCTGTGCTGGTCACAGTGAAAGCGAGAACAGTACCAGTTCCTGCCCTCTAGGTGGGACCCCTAGAGTGACACCAGGTGTCACACCAGATGACACAGCCTAGGCTCTGGGTGTCAGGACTGGTACTCAGTGGTCTCGGTTCTCTCTGTAGTGCTGTGACCAAACGTCCAACAGAAATAAACAAACGTGGGAAGGGATTTGCTTCGGCTCAGGGATTTAGAGAATGCAGCCATGGTCTTTAGACTCATGGTCTTGTGCGGTAAGCCATTGCTCTGGGAGCCTGTGGCAGAGGACTGCTGCCCACTCACTTCCTGATCAACTAGCAATGAAGGGAGAGGGAGATGCTGCGGAAGAGGGAGGGAAGAGAGAGAAGGGGTGGGTAGGAAGAGGGAGAGGGAGAAATTGAGTACTGAGACCCTGCATAAGCTTCAGCCAGCTAGGCTCCAACTCCCATAGTCTCTGTACCCTCCCCTAATAGGGACAGCCACCTAGGGACCGATCTGTCTAAACCACAACTCTGTGGGGACATTTGCAACTCAAGCCAGGACGGTCATTGCTGGGCATCTCCGTGCACTCTGCCACTGTCAAGGAATAGCTTTCTTAACCCAGCTCTAAGCCCGAGGGGGCATATCATGAAGACAGGATGTACCCACCAGCATGTGACTGCTAACTGGCACAGCCCTCAGGCCTCAGCACCTAATGCTTTACTGTCTCTCAGGGTGCCTTGGAGGCCTCCCTGGGGTTCGGAGGGTCTCCCCAAGCCTGTCCCTTGCTGTCCCCAGTGTTACCACTGTTTTGTTGCCAAACATTGACCGTAATAACGTGAGCCCACAGCACAGTCTGGTTCAAAGGACCCGGCGTCACTTCAGATCCCTTGTGCCCCAGAGTCAGCATTCCTGGTGTGGACACCCTGGGTTTGATCCTGGCCTCTGGAAGCTTTGGGAAACTAAGGCTGAGCCCTGGGCCTTTCAGCTAGCGTTGTGGCCTTGGACAGATGACCTTGCCTTAGGTCTTCCCACGTCTTTCGTGATGTGTGAGATGGAAGTGTCAACACTGGCTTCATTTACTCTGTGGATTAATTTGAAGGCTTTTATGAAACCAGAGTGTGCTGAGGGAGGTGTGTTTTCGCCCAGGATTCACCCTAGTTCAGAATGATGTGAATTTTGTGGAGTACAGGGGTGTCAGGAAAGGGCATGTGACCCCTACTGCCTAGCCTGGTGGCCCCTGGTGGAAATAGAAGTCCCAAGATCAGTGTTCAATCTGCCTGTGGTTGCTGCACTTTGAGCCCCTCCACGGTTGGGAGTCTACATCCATGCATCCTAGGCCAGAGTTGATCAGGGGCAGCCAACCTTTTGTCACTGAGACATATTATATTCTACAAAGTTACAAAGAGTGGCTGTGGCAGCTTCTTCTTCTTCTCCTCCTCCTCCTCCTCCTTCTTCTCCTTCTTCCTCTTCCTCTTCTTCCTCCTCTTCAAAAAAAGCCAACAAGAGAGTGATGTATGCCAGCTTAGCGTATAAGCACCTGGCTGCGTGCACAGTGAGTGCCAGGGACATCTATGTGGAACTGGGGTTGGCAGTCTCTGGGTTAGGAGACTCTGAAGAGCGGCAGCCACAAAGGTTCATAGCCCCAAGGTTCAACAACTAGCCCTGTTGAACTACAGCCAGGAGATGATAGCCATTGTTCTACTGAGTAGACAAACCAGAAGGTTCTTTATGTGTGTCCACACTGATTCAAACACTTAGGCATATAATAGTCTGGCTTCTGTGCTGGCTTCCTTCTATGCCAGGAAGCCTCGGCCTCCTGTAAAGAAGGAAGCCATTCATGGCCGCTCGGGACTCAGAGATGACCTATGGAGTGGCTTGTGAGCCCAGGTGGCTGAGCCTAACCCCGCTGAGGTCCTGATCCCCACTGCTCTGGATAGTTCATGCATCTGTGTTTCCGACATTCCCACGTGTTTGCTCACACTTCCTGTTCAGGGTTCACACTTTGAGAACTGGTGTTTTACGCTCTGACTTCAAGTCCAGGCTCCGTCACGGGTGTGTGTGACATTTGGCAAATGACTCAACCATGATCTTCCCATGAAGGAAATCCACGGAACTAAATCCAGGAATAGTTTCCTTCCTGCTAACTGGCACATTGTAGGCTCTCAATTGTCGTGTATATGAGTGTGTATGAGGCCTCGCATGCCTGTAGACACGCTCCCAACTTCTTCCGAGAGCAGAAAGAGCAGTGACAGATGTCTTGTGTTAGTCAGCTTTCAGTTACTGTTACAGAATGCTTGAGGAAATCAGCTTGTCAAGAGGGAAGGGCCTCCACCTCTTTTATCCTTATTGTTCACTTTTGTGTTTCACCTGCAGTCTGTGCACCACATGCATGCAGTATCTATAGAGACCACAAGAGGGCACCAGACTCCCTAGAACTGGAGTTACAGTTGTGAGCTGCTGTGTGGGTACCGGGAATCAAACCTAGGTCCTCTGTAAGAGCAGACAGCATTCTTTACAGATGAGCCATGTGCAGCCCCCCTTCTTAAGGATTTTACTCCTCCAAGTAGCTAGTGAGGAGATCAGTCCTTTAACTGACGAGTCTCTGTGGGACATTCAAAGCCGAAATTCATACTCTGCCTATTGTTGTTTATGTGGTTAGGTATATGCAAGTGTGAAAGAACTCCAAACACGTGTACACACATGCACACACACTTATGTACACGAATACTTGTGCACATATATACACACATGCAGGCACATACATGTGCACACACACACTTATGCACTGCATACTTGTGCACACATGCATGCACACATACACACACATGCATGCACACTTATGCACATGCATACTTGTACACACATGCACACACACTTATGCACATACATGCTTGTGCACACATATATGCACACACATACACACACATGCACGTAGCCACGCATACACAGAGGCCAGCCAGGTAGAACAGCAATGGCTTCTGCAGAGGCTGTAATCTCACCAACTTGAAAACATTCTGTATATTCTTTTCCGTCTACGGGGAAGAAAGACGCCCACTGTTGGGTTGATGATTTATGTGCGACTGGTTCTCCACACTCCCTTACTCTGGCCAGCTCTCCAGTCATCTAACGCTCCAGCTACGTCAGCAGCTCTGGCCTGTTTGTTTGCATAAACAGAATAATTAAGATTTATTAAATTTGTACTGCCAACGCGTTAGCCAGCTTGGTGCCAGCAGATGCTTGCCTGCAGCCTTCAGACACGTTAATTGTAATTCTTTTTTTGGATGGCAGCTGGGCTTGGGCTGTGATGCATCTCAGGCCTTTCTGTGGCCCGGAGTGTGGTGCCGCTCTCCCTGAAGGTGGACTTTTCCCTTGAGGCCTGGTCTGACTGGTACTGCTGCTTTCCAGGGCAAATCAGGGCAGTTTGCAGGGGCCAGGCACAAGTGCTTCCTGGGTACACCACACAGTGGGGCTCTTGGTACACTGGGCAGTGCACAGTGGGGCTCTTGGCATACAGACCCACCTAGGAATGGCACTAGGTTTGCCTGATTGTATTTCTAAGGGTTTTCTCTCCATTTTCACCTTGCTGGAATTTAGATTTTTGTTCCAATCTGGCTTTCCCAGGGAGTACTCATGATCACTACCCCCCCACACACACACACACATGCTCTACTCAGGGAGTACTCACGATCTCCACCCCTTCCACTCAGGGAGAACTCACAATCGCTTCCCCCACCCATTCAGACCACCTTCCCCTGGGAATCTTGGAAGTTGAAATCTCTGTTCTGATTGGGTTTCATTCTGGCTTTCTTTAGGCTACACATTTAGCCCACCTATCTGGGGGAGTCCCTGCTTTTGGTTCGAATTCTCAAGAAATAGCTTTTTTTTCGGGGCTGGAGAGATGACTCAGTGCTTAAGAGCACTGACTGCTCTTCCAGAGGTCCTGAGTTCAAGTCCCAGCAACCACATGGTGGCTTATAACCATCTGAAATGGGATCTGATACCCTCTTTTGGTGTCTGAAGACAGCTACAGTATACTTATAATAAATAAACAAATAAACAAATTAATAAATAAATCTTAAAAAAAAAAAAGAAACAGCTTTTCCCCCATTCCCTTCAGCCAGATGTGGAGTTATCTGCTCCTTTCTCTGTTGTTGTCCTTGTTCCCTTCTCCCCACTAAAGGCACAACCTCTCCTCATGCAGCTTTTTTCTCCTTCACTTCCTCTCTCTCACTCCATCCTCCCCACACACCCTCTTCCCACAGTCTCCCATAGCCCAGGCTACATTTGTGAGGATGAACCAGGTTTCTAAGTCTGCCTCTCCCTCCTGAGTGCAGTGTGGCAGGTGGACCCCACCATACCCAGTTTCCCCAGTGCGGGCGATCAAACCCAGGGCTTCATGCGTGCTGGATAAACATTCTTCCTGCACCGTGCCATCCCCAGCTCCTCTGTGGAAGTTTTTCAGTCAAGTTTACTCTGGCCTTGGTGGTGACTGCTTTCTTTCTTGGTAGAAAGAGAATGGTTGCCTTTGAACAGGTACTTGGGTTGGGATATTGTAGTATCAAACCTCAGGAGACATTGGCTGGCTTCTCACAGTAAAAGACAGCTCCCATGCTGAGATTTAAATAACAAAAACAAAACCAACAAAGAAAAACCTCTGACTGCCAGGTGCAGTGGGCGCTCACGTGCCTGGCCGTAAATGCTCTGGACAGCCTCTCTTCCTCTGTCCCATGGACAGCAAGGCCATTTGGAGCTGGGGCAGGCGGTGTCGTTTACCTCCCTGGGCGTCATCCATGCACAGCTCAGCAATCAGATCAAACCTGTCTCTTCCCTGGTCCCAGCTAAATACATAGCCAGGCTTTGCTCAGTGATGCTATCTCTGACCCCGACTGACCTCCGACCCCACTTGATGCCGTCTGCCTTCTACCTACAGAACCCTAAATGCTGCTTTGGAACTTGTTTATCTAGATGGCCTGCTTCCTCTTCATCCCAGCCCTCCCATGGCCAAGCCTTCCTCTCCCCGACTCCACCTGACTTCTCAGAAACTCATGCCAGCCAGGGAGCCTGGAACTGAGTGTGTGTGCATGCACGTGCACACCCATACACCCACACACCCACACACCCACAGTCCTAACAAATTCTTTTTAGGGGCCAACAAGGAAATTGGCAGTCCTAGCTCATGTCGGTTCCAAGTGCCTCCCTTTCTCTGCAGAGTGATACCTATGCCCCACTCAAAGCCATCCAAGAGAGAAGGGCTCCACCAGAGGCGAGGCTCCCATCCTTTTTTTGCTGAATGACAGAAAGTCATTCTCTGCTCTGGCCATCTGCTGTCCCTCAGTACCCAGGAGGTGACCACAGAGACACTTCCCCTTGTCTGTGAACATGGTCACTACCCCAGTAGTCCACCCAGAACCTGGGCTCCTCTTCTCTCGCGTGCACACACTCCACCCAAGGCCTCGTGCTCAGCTCCTCATGGGCTTCCTGAATGCTTTCAACTGCTCTGGAAGGCTGGTTGTCCTCTGCCCATTTTACAGAGGAAGAAATAAGGCTATGGGAGAGTCAGCAGCCTGAGGTCACACACAAGCTCAGCTTCTATCAACACAAACCCAAGCTTCTCCACCCCTCTACATGGTGCACCTCCTAAGAAACCATGGCTAAAGACAACCACAAGGGCCTCTGGGCCTCAGCAGTCCAACATGGGTCCACACGTGGCCACCCACCAACCTTTGTGTAGCTGATGAGGAGCTGCGAGGTCCCACTGCCCAGCATCTCTGGTGGGCATTGGACCACACGGGCCTACCTAGCCCAGGAAGAGATTAACAGTTGAAGCCTGAGGTGTGGTTTCCACTGAGTATATTTTGCTTTCCAAGACAAGCCGTTGTTATTTGAGTGCTGTAGGTCCACCAGGCAAGGATTTCTGTCATCCCTGGCCGAATCTGTTGTTCTGTTATTATACTTCTTCCAAATCCTTGAATGGTCTCTGGAGTCTGCAGAGATCTTTGTGACTGGCTAAGCTCAGCTACACATCTTAGCTGATGTGTCTTACTGTTGTGACAAATGCCCGACAAAGCAACCCAAAGACAGGTTCGAGGGTGCCATCCATCAGGGGGGATGGTGGCTGGTCACACTGTGCCCACAGCCCTGAGGCAGAGAAAGATGGATGCTGGTACTCATCAGGTAAATCATGTTATCCCTTTTATTCAGCTGGAAGCCCATGAGATGGTGCCACCCGCTGTTAGGCTGGGTCTGCCCACCTCAACACAATCTAGAACTCCCTCCTAGGCATGCTCAGAGGTTTGGGGCCTCTAGATTGACACCCCAGACTACCCATCACACCCCTCTTCACAGGGCGCTGTGGTCACGTGGTTGATCCAGCATGTCCTCACTCCCCAATCCCCGAGGCTCCTAGCCACTCACGAGTATCTCTTATTGGTTCACAGAGTCAGAGGCAGAAGCGGCGGCGGAGTCCCTGCTCGCTCCTACAGAAAGCGTGCTGCGTGGCGCTACCATTGCAGCTGCTGCTCCTGCTCTTTCTGCTGCTGCTGTTCCTGTTGCCGGCCGGCGAAGAGGAGCGCAGCTGCGCCCTGGCCAACAACTTCGCCCGTTCCTTTGCGCTTATGCTTCGGTACAACGGCCCCCCGCCCACCTAGCCCACTGGGCACACAGGTGACCTTCTGCAGTCCCTCAGAGGCTGGCTGCTGGGGGGACACAGTAGCCGATCAGACACCCAGAGGAGCCTTAGACCAAACGCTGCCTCTGTTCCCAGAACAAACTTGCCTTTTTCTACGATGCTGCTTCTGTCTATTTATACTAAAATGTGTACTGTGTGTGGTTAGGGAATATGTACAGAATTTTTATATGCCATGTCCGTACATGCTCAGTGTAGATAACTTCAGATACAATGTCTCTTTGTGCCTATGGAAGCCCGAGACAGTGCGTTTCTCCAATGGGATTTGTGGAACTTGTGCCTTAGCCGCCTGTCATCTCTGGGGGACAGGAAAAAAAAATCATACGTTACTTTGATGACAGCCTGTTAACCAGAAATCCAGATGTTGCTGAAGAAGCCTGAGTGGTGACCATAGCCGGACAGAATTGGAATCCCGGGACTTGAGCATGTGGCTAGTTTTGAAGTCACACAGACTTGGGCTGTGGGCCAGATAAAGAGAAATCTTGATGGCAGGCCACTGGCTTAGCCAGAGCAGTGAGACAGGACGCGTGCGAGAGGGATGCCGAGAGAGCAACAGAAGAGCTGTAAAGATGGGGCCCAACCGAGCACCACAAAATGGCGGTGTGGAGCACCCGACCCTGCACAGCAGCCACTGACCATCATGGAATGCCCGTGACCATGACCGTGACCGTGACGACTGCGACCCCACGTCTTCAGAAGTGGCTGCGTTTTATTTGCATGTTTTCTCCAGGAGAAAGAAAAAGATGAACTTGACTTTTTATTCGCATGCACAAGGGTGAAGCACATTGCAGTGGCCTGTGTCAGTCCTGGGAGGCCCGTGCCACCGTACACAGCTGTTGAGCTGTCTGGAGCCTAGGGCATGAGCAGGGCGAAAATGCTTGCCCCCCCCCCCCCATGCCAGGAATCAAGGCCCACCCTAAGCAGAGAGGAGAGACTCAGGCCATCTGAAGGGGTCTCTCGTCCCTTCCAAGAAGGGACTGTGCAGGCTGGTGGGTGTACAAGGCTAGGCAGGTCCCACTTTCCCCCATTGGCCTAGGGCTCACTGTCTGACCCCAGGCAGGAGCAGGCAAAGGCAGCTCCAGGCGCAGGTGAGAGGCATCTGGGTGATTCCAGGTTATGCCCAAGGCTGGACACATAACCAGGGAATTCTGGGATGATTCCTAAGTGCTTTAAAACTGGATCAGGTTCACCCTAAACTGACACTTTGTTTTTAATCTTTAGAAAATACTTAACACTCCCTTTTTACAGATGGAATTACACACTCCTTTGGAGTGTGTGTGCTTGTAGGCCTGGTCATCAGCTCATCATCAGTGTTACAGGCACTTTAAATACAGCAAATACGGAAGCCCTAAGAGGGACTGGACTCCCAGGTCACTGCACTTACGCCCATGCAAGCTGGCATCAGGCTGTACCAGGGGCAGCTTTTGTCTTAGCATGGTACCCAGGAAAGGTTGGACGTCGGCAAACAGGAAAGCAGTGTCTTGGGGCTCGTGACCCTGACTTGGTCTGTAACCCCAGTCACAAAGCCCTCTCTGCACCTGGCCACTTTGCTGGGAAATCAGGGACTGGCGAACCCTGACCTCACTTAGACCCAGGTAGCTGAGCCCTGATCTCAGACCCAGGAAGCCGAGCCCTGATGTTCACTCACCAAGAAAGACCACTGGTCCACCACTCAGTCAGAACTGTGGCAAGGGCCATCAATACTTCCGTAACCACTTTTCCATTTCAAAAGTAAAAAACCTGAGGCCCAGAGAGGGGAAGTAATTCATCCATAGCCACACAGCAAGAACCTATACAGCCAGAAATGAACTGGTTCTCACAGTCTTCAGGCTATACCAGGTTCATTAAAGCAAACCTCCCCACATTTTTCTTCCCAGGAAGAATGAACAGGGCTCGAGGATGGAGCACTTGCCTAATAGGTGTGAGTTCTGAGTTTTGCAACCTGAATTGAAGAGCGGTTGGGGGAGAGCTGTTTGCTACGAATGTGGGCGTGTCTCCTGATAGATACTGGGGAGAGTCAAACTTCAATACCTGGATGGGGGTGGGACAGGGTGGGAACCTGGCTGTGTTTTTAATGACAATGACACTGTGGATTGCTTGTTGTGTAACTTTTTTTTTAACAGAGGCGACTGATATTTTTATTACTTTCATATGAATATAGCTGCAATATGACGTGCTAGCCACTTCTGGGTGCTTTTCAGACGTACCTTCTTTTGCTTAAAATGGGGGCAGACACCTGCTATTGTGATGTGTCCTAGCCGGTTATCAAAGAGAGTTGGAAGGTGTCCCTGGAGAGATGTATCAGGACTATTTGTATAGAGAATGCGTGTGTGTGTGTGTTTGTATGTGCATGTGTGTATGTACGTGCACAGGTACATATATGTGTGTTTGTATGTATATGTGGGTATACATGTGTGTGTGAGGGCATGTGTGTGTGCCTCTGTATACATGTGTGTATGCATGTTTGTATATATATATATATATATGCATATGCATGTGTGTGTTTGTGCATGTGTGAGTGCATGTGTGTGTATGTGTGTACATTTCAGTGTGAGTGCATGTATGTGTATGTGTGTGTGCATGTATGTTTGCATGTATGCATCTGTATGTGTACACATTCATTGTGAGTGCATGTGTTAATGTATGTGTGTACGTGTGTTTGCATGTATGCATCTGTATGTGTGTACATTTGTGTGTGAGTGTTCCTATTCCTTTGTCCTGCAGACAGTGCTCACATGTAACCCTCATAGGTCAGCCATGAAGGTGGATGTGTGAGAATCCATTGACAGCATCAGTACCATTGACCCCTAGCCTGTATGCTTCCTTCTGCCCTTTTCTGCCCCATCCTTCCTCTGAGATCAGAATGGTGCTTTTAGGGGCAGAGAGTGTGTCTATAACTCGGGTGGAATGAGTGGAGTTAGTGGTCCTGACTGCAGGGAGCCATAAAGTCCTGGAGGTACTGGCAGAAAGGGCAGAGGGGCTGCCCCTAGACACAGGCGATGGTGTCCTCGGGGAGCTGGCGCCTAAAAGCTGGCATTTCATTGATTCCCACACTGCCCGCCCCAATTCAAACCTGAGAGTTCTTCACCCCTAAATGTGAGCTGAGAAACCAAGGCATTTAAAGATATGAAGCCGCTTGCCTACATCCTGGTGGGAATTAAATCCAGGGCTATTGGACCCTGAAGCCCACGCTAGAAGGCGAGGACTTTGGGTCATTGACACCAAGCTGCGGTGTTCATGGCTCTGGGAATAGTTTAAATGAGTAGCAGCTCTTTCCATCTGCTGGGATGGGGTTAGCTTCTTGTGAGCTAGCCTGTGGCTCTTTGAGGAATCACCTCATCAGCCACATCCCTGTAGGTGATAGCCCATCATCATCATCATCATCATCATCATCATCATCATCATCATCATCTTCACACTGCTCCAAGAGGCAGGTCTTGCCACACACCCTGGAGCTCAGCCCCACTGTGAAGTCCTCCATCATTGGCCTCACTTCCCTGTGGGACCAGGGTCTTTAGAGGCTTTAGAGGAAGGAAACTGGGGTCGTTCTGCAGCCTGGACAAGGAGATTGACAGGATCTTAGTGAGCTACTGCTGGGAGACCAGCCAAGGGTGTGAGCCACCCTGTGAGGATGCTCAGGCTGCCTGAGAGCAAGAGAGGCTGAGGGAACCTTTGTTCTTTGTGCAGGGTGGAGTCAGGACTGAGAAGATCAACAGAAAGCTTGAGAATCCGTGCTCGAACTGATCGGGCTGGGGTAATCAGATGGGAAAGGGGGCAGAGGAGAGCAGAGATGTAGACCACAGAGGCTGAGGGCCACAAATGCACACTCAGTGTGTAAGGGGCCTATGCTTACCACTGTTTAAGAAAGGAGACAGCAAGAAAGGGATATAGGAAGAAGAGAGGGTAGATGAGGGAGAAGAAGAAAAGAGGGAGGGGGGGAGAGAGAAGATAGAAGGGAAGATAGACAATAGATGATAGATAATAGATGGATGGGTAGATAGATAGACAGACATGATAGAGATAGATAATAGATAGACAGACAGACAGACAGACAGACAGACAGACAGAGGAAGTATTCCTGTCCCTTCTTCATTCTAACCCATATAACAAACCCTTAAAGTTCCTTCTTGGGGCCATACATGTTGGGTAAACAAAGTGTAGGCCCCGCCCTCCGGATCTCCTAGATGAGAAGGTGTCTGTTTTGTCTAAGATGCTGAGCACAGACTAGGGCCTTGGCTCATCTGCACTCCCACAAGTGCTGCTCAACCTACCCAGAGCTCGAAGGCCATGGCAGAGACAGAGGAGGAGCTGGGGATAGGTGGGAGGGAACCTCACAGCCTCTGCTAATTAAATATGGCTGTGCCTGTGAGAGGCAAGGAGATCTACAGAGGAAGCCAGATGAGGGGTGGGAGAACGTCAGGGGCAGGAGAATGTCAGGACCTGGGCATAGCACAAGGGGCAGGAAGCCCACTGTCTGGGCCTCTACAAGCCTCAAGGTAGATCCTTGGGCTAGGCTGGGCCTGAGCACCGAGGCCTTCCAGGGAGGAGCCCACAGCTGTCTGTGGCTGTGGACGTCTAAGTTTTCAGATACATTCCAGGATGGATCATACACCGGCTCCCCACTCAGGGAGCTCAGCCTACATTGGCAGGTCCTCTGTTCCCCTCACCCTAGCCTTGTATTCTGGTCAGGTCAGCATGGAGGAGAGATGTGGGCTGTTTCCTCCTTTAATGTGCCTGTGGCAGACCATTGAGCCACCTTCTCTCTCCAGCCTGAATGGACTTCCTCGTCCTCAAAGTACTTCAAGTGTTTACTACTAGTTTGTCCTGTGGGAAAAGTACCTGCTTGTCATTCTAATACCTAATCGGAGCCCCCTACATAAGACTAAATTCTTTTTTTTCCCCAATTTTTATTAGATATTTTCTTCATTTACATTTCAAATGCTATCCCAAAAGTCCCCTATACCCTCCCCCATACCCCGCCCTGCTCCCCTACCCACCCACTCCCATACCTTGGCCCTGGCGTTCCCCTGTATTGGGGCATATAAAGTTTGCAAGACCAAGTGGCCTCTCTCCCCGATGATGGCCACCTAGGCCATCTTCTGCTACATACGCAGCTAGAGACACGAGCTCTGGGGGTACTGGTTAGTTCATATTGTTCTTCCACCTATAAGGTTGGAGACCCCTTCATGTCCTTGGGTACTTTCTCTAGCTCCTCCATTGGGAACCCTGTGTTCCATCTAATAGCTAACTGTGAGCATCCACTTCTGTGTTTGCCAGGCACTGGCATAGCCTTGCACGAGACAGCTATATCAGGGCCCTTTCAGCAAAATCTTGCTGGTGTATGCAATAGTGTTTGCGTTTGGTGGCTGATTATGGGATGGATCCCCGGCTGCAGCAGTCACTGGTTGGTCCATCCTTTTGTCTCAGCTCCACACTTGATCTCTGTAATTCCTTCAATGTGTGCTTTGTTCCTAATTCTAAGATGGGGCAAAGTGTCCACACTTTGGTCTTCATTCTTCTTGAGTTTCAAGACTAAATTCTTGACTGCATCTAATGCCAAACCCACACATTAACTTTAGGACATTCCAGTAAAATCTAGTTTTTCTTAGGAAGGAAGAAAGGGGGACGAGATCAGGCTGGTACCCAGGTTATCAGCCACTATTGGAACAAGAATCCCAGGTTCACCCAGAGCCACACATCTGGGTCTCATACTCCTTTAGAACATAACATAGGGGCCCTTTGAAGTCCCTGTGCTGCCTACCAGCCCCTACTAGCTGACAGGAAGGAGTTCCTGAGCCCTTTAGTGTGCTCCTGGAATACCCAACCTAGGAGCACAGAGGCAGTGCTCCCCTGTCCTGCAGAGCCTGGGCTGAGCTCACCACCTTGTTTTATGTTCAGATCTGGGAAGCTCACAGTAACTTTCAGCCACTCTTAGCCACAAGGAACAAATCCTGGGAAGGGAAAGAGCCACAGCTTTTTCAGACCAGCCTCTGACCTTCTAACAGGTCACTGAGACCCGCCATCGCCCAATAGACAGAGCCCTGGAGCCTCTCCAGTACAGGGTTGCAACCAAAGGACTTTTCTTCCTCAGCCCCAAGACATGAGAGGAAGGCTTTCTCTTTACCAAGGAAGAGCAAGGGAGGGTTGTTTTCAAAAAACACAACAGAAGAACCAAGCCTGGAGTCTCCTAGCACAAGCCTTACAGGACAGCCCACAAGACTCAGTGTTCCCCAGGCGCCTGTCTGCATTTTAGTTCCCATGGAAACATAATAGATGCTCACAGGATGGTACCCAGGCATCCCTGAACACAGGAGACAGTGATGGTAGAGGGAGTCTACTTCCCAAGAGATCCCAGGCTTCCTTTCTGGAACGGTCATTGCTAGTTCAATAGCCAGGCCACCTGGACTCCTGGTGACACTGTGTGGCTATGGGACAAAGCCTGTAGACTCTTGTCTAGTTAGTTCTGAGGGAAGAGAGTAAAGGAGACCCATAAGGAAGAGCCTTAAATACGGCCCAACTCTGGAGACCCTGGGCTGTAGAGTCAAGAGCTATGTTTAGGTGCTGAACCCAGGGGTGACTGGCCACAAGCTGGTAGTTTTCTGCCACTGTGTAGGACTCGCTTTCACCCTCTGTGGCTTTGCTTTCCCTTACGGGCCACAGGCCACTGTTACTCCAGCATCTGGTTAGCCTGTTGGACGATGCCATTTCTGTGCAGGGCCTGCAGGCTTTCTCCCCTGCATCTACTCTGCAGCAAGCTCTCTGACTTCCATTGCTAATGGGGGCTGAGAGCACCAGAACAGAATGCCAGGGGCAGGGGCTGGAAACACACAAGACACCAATGTCAGGGGCAGATGCAGGATCACTGGGTGTGGGCCACATTCTTCCAGGAGAGCAAAGATTCAGGAGCTGGGCAAGTTCTTGGAGCTCCTAGGATGAAGAGTGGGACAGGGAAGTCACATGTGTGTATGTGCATGTGTGTATGTGTGCATGCATGTGTGTATGTGTGCATGCATGTGTGTATGTGTGCATGCATGCATGTGTGTATGCATGTATATATGTGTGCATGTGCGTGTACATGTGTGCGTGCATGTGTGCATGTGCCTTATGTTGTATAAGTGTGCTCTGGTGGCTATAGCAATCAAATTCAGTGTTTTAAGTCTTCCTTTGTGTAAACAGTACAGAGGGGCCACCTCCCTGTGTCACAGTCTCTGTGATTATAAAACATGAATTTTTGATAAGTTCAGCTTTCTGGGAAGGCAGGCAGATTTGGAGCCAAAGGACTGTTTTGGAACACATGTGGTGTTATCTTGGTTCATATCAAGTCCAGAACTTACTGAAGGCCTCAGCATCTCTCAGCTCTGTGGGAAGGAAGGGCCAACTGAGTCCTCGGGTCCCTGCTCAGTGCTCTTGTGAAGTTGTGTGGCCGTCCCTGCCGCTTCAGTGGCAGTGGTCTTCTGATTTTGTGTTATTATCGTTGCTTCATTTTTTTTTAAATGTATCTGCTCTATGTTTGGAATAAAAAGCTTCTATTTTGGTCTATGAGATGCCGTGTGGTTTCAAGTCCTTTTTCTGAGTCAGGAGTTAGCTGGGGAGGGCACCGGGGCAGGGAGGAGGCAACAGGATTGTGGCTGGCTTATTTTGACATTGTTGTTAGACAGGCTTATTACTGGTGATAGAGCTTAGGGCTGTGTATTTCAAGGCCCTTGGCCTCTTAATCAAAGATTGGAAATAAGGCTCATGCAGATCTGCAGAAGTAGCAAGATCACATTATGCAAAGCGATTGTGCAGACTAGAGAGAGAGAGATGCTCAGGTCGACAGGGGGCTGGTTACTGTTCAGGACCTTCTTTCTGGGGTCTGAGGGAAGGAAGAGCTGGTTCGTAGGGGGTGTGACTTAGGTGGCTCTCCATTTTGATTGACATATAAGGTCATATATTCATCTTCCTATTTTATCTTCCTATGATGTCCCTTTGAGGTATCTTCCTATGATATTTCTGTGATGGCCTATTATCCCTTCCTAAGAGGCATCTGATTTTTATCACGATTATGCTTACGATTATCAATGAGGGACTCTCCCTAAAAGGTTAGTAGAAGATATAGTTTTGCCTTACTGCACATAATGGTTTGAATGAGACTGGCCCTCATAAGCTCATTGAATTCTTGGTCCCCAGTTACTATAGTTGAGAAGGATTAGGAGGTGTGGTCCTGTGCACTAGGTGTGGTCCTATTGGGGGAAGTGTGTCTCTGGGGGTGGGCTTTGAAGTTTCAAAAGCCCATGTCAATCAAGTTCCTCTCTGACTGTTGCCTGCAGATCAGGATATAAAGCTCTTAGCCGGGCTGGTGAGATGACTCAGCGGTTAAGAGGAAGCCAAATGCTCTTCCAGTGGTCATGAGTTCAAATCCCAGCAACCACATGGTGGCTCACAACCATCCTTAATGAAAAACAAATGGGCCGGAGTGAGCGGGGCTGGAGCGAGCAGGGCCAGAGCAAAAAAGAACGGGGGTGGGGGGAGAAAAAAACAAAAGTTCTCAGCCACTGTCCCACCTCTGTCACCAGTCCCTGCCAGCTCCGGCTTTGTCATGACCTTCTGGTCACTGCTGCCCTGGATTGGGCACCCTGAGAGATCCCTGACTTACTGGCTGGAAGGCCTTGCAATAGTCTGGCGTGGGTCCTGCCTTTGCTTTCCACCCTGGTCTGCCTGTGGCCTCTGCTGCCAGTTTCTCCGAGAGGGCTCATCCACTGAAGAGTGTAAAGGGAAATTGCTTAAAATTGTTCTGAGCCACAGCCTGGCTTGCGTTGCCCGTGCGTGTGTTTCCCGGCCTCGAGCATATGCAAGTAATTGAAGCTCCCTTTCCTTTGGAAGGCAGAGACAAGGTAACAAAAAAGAAAACTTTTTTTTTTTTTTAAGAAAAGTTTAAAGTGTAATATGTGTTCTGGACTGCATCCTGGAACAGCGAGAGGCCATTAGAGGAAGCCAGCAAAACGCCGCTCGGAGCTCCCTTACCACGACTGTGCGGTGTTAATGTCCTCTCGGTTTTGACGGAGGCCCGAGGTGTGGAAGGAGTCAGTGGAGGCTGGGAAAGCTCATGGGAACTCTGTGCTGTTTTTGCAGGCTTTCTCAAATCACTCCGAAATTAAAATTTTATTTTTTTTTTTAAACATAGTCTTTATGGGTTCCCTTTTGCTCTTGATTTTCTTTCTCCAGAATGATGAATCTGAGCAGGTTTGAATCCCTCTGGTGAGCGTGGAGTTTGACTAACTGTAGCTACAAAGGCGTTTGACCTTGAGCAACTTCTCAGTCTCCTTGACTGTGCCCTTGGAGGGACGTGGTTGTAAGTACTGCAATGAGATGTACTTGAACATGCCAGGCACATGCTAAACACAGACAGGGAGCCACTTCAGGGCTGGTCCCATTATCCCCCTTGGTCCTGCCTGGTGGGTTTTGAGCAGGGTATCCTGTCTGCCATCTGCTTTGGCACTCCCCATGGCTTAGAACTGACACAGAAGCCCGCAACTACACTAGGACTCCCACATGTCCTGGGGAACTAGTTGAGGGAAGATTCTAGAATCAGTCAGTTTAGTTTCAGACAACAGAGTTCAGTCTAACTGGTATAGGAAGAAATGGGTTTTTCATGGGTAGGTAAGTGGCTCTCAAAACTATCGAGGGAATGGAGTGGATGCCAAAGTTCCAGGAGCAGCCCTCCTGCCCCATGCCCTCCCCCGGGTCCACGCTGGCCCCTCCTGATGGAGAGCCTGTTGTTGCTCTCAGAGGGCTTGCTGAATCATGGCAGTTGCCAATGGCAGGGTCTCCTGGTCTCCATGGTCAATCACAGCAGTGTGTTGATGGCTCTTGACTACCTCCCCTGCCTTGCAGAGAATCTGAGCTGGAAAGGCCTCATCATATTCAGAATATTCTGACAAAGCACAAATGACAGCTTCACCTTACCCTTCCTTCACCACAAAAGAGCACTTGGCAAGGAGTCCACAGCGCCTCCCTGGGTCACGCCTCTGGGTGCCCAGTATCTATGTACCCCCTATTTCCACACGCCCTCTTCCAAACAAAACCAGCAGCAGGACAATCCTCCCCCAACTTACCCCCTTCCTACACGAATGGCAACTCACTGGACGGTCTCCTTGGCAACGTATGCATCTCTATGCCTGGCTAATTTTCATCTGATCTTGATGTCCTGAAGCCTATGTACTACATCGTGAGATTGCCACCACCCTTACCACCATGCCTCTTTGTTCCTGGGCGAGTATGGGGGAGGCTGGAGGTAGAGGCAGACTGCTGTGCACAGGGTAAACTCCTTTATTCAACTGTTGCAGGCCCTCTGACTTGGGTAACTGTTGAGAACATTCCTAGAGGGTTCACAGGCTTGCAGAGCTGTGTGTGTGTGTGTGTGTGTGTGTGTGTGTGTGTGTGTGTGTGTGTGGCTCTGGCAGAGTGCTTGCCTAATTATAGGTGGGATCCTGGATTCAATCTCCAGCACTGAAAAAAAGGAGGAGGAGGAGGAGGAGGAGGAGGAGGAGGAGGAGGAGGAGGAGAATATGAAGAAGATGAAGAAGAAGAAGAAGAAGAAGAAGAAGAAGAAGAAGAAGAAGAAGAAGAAGAAGAAGAAGAAGAAGAAGAAGAAGAAGAAGAAGAAATGAATGAGCTTCTAGTCTATGTCAAGAATGAAGATGATGCAGATGGTGATGACTGTGATGATGGTGGTGATGATGGTGATGGTGATAATGGTGATGGTGGTGATGATGAAGGGAGACAAGACACGACACATGGCAGGGTCAGTCTGCCTCGGCGCCTGGTCTGCATCCCTGTGGGTCACACGGAGAGATCAAGGATACCAAACTCATGCTGAAGCTTCACATAGTATAGGGAGACAGAATCACAGCAGGCACACGTGCACATTGACAGATATACATGTATACACCGTAGACAGTCACATTCTCACACTGTTCACACCTGCACACATACTCATAGAGTCATACATAGACACATACACACACACCAAACCACGTAGACATATGCACCCGCATCATATAAACATATGCTCTTCACAAAGGCAATCCTGCATATACTCTACACAAGCATAGCCACAGACATACACATATGATTACACACATACCTGAAGGCACAGACATCCTCTCACCACACAAATCACGTGTGCAATACACACAACACATCCATACCACATCTCACACCGTACACAGAATTACAGACTGGAACACACCACACACAACCATCATGTGTATAAACCACACATAGGCACATACCCCCACACAGCCACAGAGGCATGCGCAGATGTGTGCACATAATTTACCCACTGTGCCCGGGAGCCTCACAGGGCTCTGGTGGCATATGCCCAGGAGACCCTGCTTTAGTGCTTGGTCAGTCAGTCGTTCAGAAGCCACAGACTGGAGCTGGAGTCATAGCTGTGTTCCAGACATTGTGATAATTTAATGATTGCTCTGAACCATGGGAGAGGACTAGGAGGCCCTGGCAGGGGCTCCGTGCAGGCAGAGCGAGCCTCTGAACAGCCAAAGGCAGAGATTGGGGGTACAGCGATCCATGGGCTATAAACAAAGAGAAAGCACTCGCAGATCAACCAGCTCCTGGCTATCACATTTTTGCTGAAAGGCAAACAGAAAGTGTCTCTCATTTTGACACATATTAAGATCTAAATGTGTCCTGGAAATGGGGACAGGAGGGATGGAGCCTTGCACTCCGTGGTGACACATGCCAGCCTTCATTAGAAGACAAAGCAGGATCCACAGCTGCAGGGCACTGTGTGTGCCCACGGTGTGTGTGGTGCTGTGCCTGATTCTTGCTGTGGCTGTCAAGGGTTTTATTGTCTAGACCACTAAAGAGAGAAATGGCTAAGGACCAGGCACAAAGGCTCATTCTCAGAATCCCACCTCTTGCCATGAGTATCACCATGAGTGGTAGGCTAGCCTGGGCTACAGAAAGACTACCTCAAGGTCATGATCTGAAGGTGGCTTAGTAGCCCTCCAACTCTGCCTTCTAGTGACCTCCTGTGAGACCAAGTCTGCAAGAAGTGAAGCAAACCCACAGTTCATGTTTCGTCCATCTTAGACCCCAGCCCACCAGCTACCCAGGGAACAGCAAGACCTTAAGAGTGGTGATCAGAGCCAGGGGATCACGGGCAAGGGTCTCCAACCCCTCAGGGACCAATAGATTACCTGGTGGTCCAGAGCACAGGGTTAAGGACTCTAGGGTTGTGTTAGAGGAAAGAGCTGTGAGCTGTCTTGAAAATGGAGCAGGGGTTGTCTGATCTTTGCCTGGCCTTAATTTTTTTCTAATGAGCTTTGCTCTTAAGTCTGGGTCTGTAAACTCATGCACTTATAGACTCTAAACAGAAGCCACCAATGAGAAGACTAGATTCTGTGGAAGAAGTGACCACAGGGGGCGGGGGGGGGGCCTTCCAGTTGCTGCCATGCAGGTAGGTGGAGTTCTGGGGTGTGAGTTTGGTGGTTTTCCAGTCCTTCAAGGTTGTAGACCTCAATGTAAGAATTATTTCTTATAGTAACTTATTTTGTTTACTGTGTGACTACAGTTATGTGTGTGTCGGAGGCCAGCTTCAAGGACTGGGTTCTTTCCTTCCATCTTATTTCTGCAGCAGGACCCCTTATCATTTCTACACCTGAGTTCTCCAGGCTAGCTCTCCATGTCTCTGTCCCGCATCTCCTGCAGGAATGCTGGGATTACGGGTAACCCCAACCACATCAGTTTTATTCATGGGTGGAAATTCAGCTCATCAAACTTGTGCAGTGAGTGTTTTTAAACGCTGGGCCATCTCCCTAGTTCAGTGGTAACAAATTTAAATACTTTTAAAAGTAATCATGCCTACTCTATGCATGTGCGTCTCCAGGCTGTGGCCCATAGAGCACGCTCTCCAACCTTCGTTTTCTATAATCCAAAAGATTCCCTCTCAGATGTAAAATTCCACATGAGACCTACAGGCCACACATCTGTTAAGTCTGTCTCCTAGTCAACTTTCAGTCCCTACCTCACGTAGCCAGCGTGTCTCAGGGTCTGATAAGCATGATCTTGTCAAGCCTTACAAGCCTTCCCTTGGCTCTCCTTTTCTGAGCTGAGAATTTAGGCTCAGAGACACAACTGACTTGTTCAAGGTTGCACAGCACATATTCAAATCAAGCGTCATCCTTTGTGATTTTCAAAGCTTTGGGGTTTTATGGGTAGAAATTCTATGACAAACTCAGCATTCAGTGGGAAAAAAAACATCAAGGGAGGAGCCCAGGTTCGTATCTAGGCCCAGTGTGACATTGCCAGGGTTCCAGAGGAATGCAACTTGATCCAAAGAATAATGCCACAAGTAACCCAGCAGGCATTCTTGAGCTGGACCTGAACCTGCAGCCCTGTAAGAGCAGTGCTCTGGCTGCAGGCCATCCCATCAATTGTTCTAAAGGCCGCTGGAAGGCTGGGGAGATAGGAGACTGTGAGAGCCGGTGTCTTTCCCATCTGGTCCACATTAGGGTGCTGTTAAAATTCTCATGCTCTTCATTGTAGCAACAAATAAAAGCAGAACGAACCTCTTTGTTGAAGGATCCCCGACTGACATCACTGGTGATTAAGTGGCAGACTTATTTTCTCATAGCGAGAGCCAAGCAATTCTGTGGGAGGTTTGGAAAGAGAGCAGGTTCCCACCATGAAGCCGAGAGGGAAGCACTCTGAGAATGATGGAGGAGGGGGGAGATTGCAGCTCTAGGGGCTGGGTGGGAAGGAAGATACTCCTCGATGGTCTAAGCTCTGGAGATGGCAGAAAGCTTTCTGAGTGTGTGTGTGTGTGTGTGTGTGTGTGAGTGTGAGTGTGTGTGTGAACACTCACATTTGTTCATCTACTCAATGGCCTATCTAGTAATCCATTCAGACACAAATCTAACAGCCAACCTACCCATCCATCCATACATACATACATACATACATATATACATAATATACAAATACCAGCCAACCCAATCATCCATACATCCATCCATACATCCACACTTCAATACATCCATACATATATACATATATACATATATACATATACAAATACACATAGATAATACATACCAGCCAACATATACATACACAACATATACATACACACACACATACATATACACATACATATATAATGCACAAATACCAGCCAACCCATACATACATATATATATACATACATACAAACACATACATAATACACATATACCAGCCAACCCATCCATCTATTCATAATACAACATATATACATACAACATACATACATGCACATACTCCAGCCAATTTATTAACACACACACACACACACACACACACACACACACACCAGCCAATCCATCCATCCATCCATCTATCCATCCATCCATCCATCCATCCATTCACTCATCTATCTGTCATACTATCCATTTATCTATCTACCCATCCACCTACTTATTCATCTACCAACCAACTCATCCACTCATCCATCCATCCATCCATCCATCCATCCATCCATCCATCCATCCATTCATCTACCCCAGTCCATCCATCCATTCATCCTTAAATGAACCAACCTATCCATTTGTTCCATCTAGCAACTCACCCATTCATTGGTTATCTACCCATCAGCCTACCAACTCACCTATTCATATTTTGTTTACCTATCAGTCTCCAATCTACCCATTCATTGGTTGCCTACCCATCAGTCTACCAACCCACCCATTCATTCATGCATGTATTCATGTGTCTACTCTTATCACTTATCCTCATTGCTGCAAGGGCCCACAAGCCACAGGATGCACACGGACTCCAGAAGCTTAAAATGTCAAGGAGAGCTGGAGAGATGGTGGTAGGTCAGGGGCCTGCTGCTCTTACAAAGGACCTGGGATCTGTTTCCTAGCAACCATCCACAAATCCAGTGTTAGTAGATCTATTACCCTCCACAGGCACTAGGTGCACACATGGTGCACACACTAACATATAGGTAAAGAATACATACACAGAAAAAATTCTAAAAAATATCAAGGAATTGGTGGCCTCCTGATCCTCCAGAAGGCGTATGCTCTCCTGGCCTTGTGACTTTAGCTCCACCTTTGATGCTCATTTCTAGGATTCTGAGACAAGAAATGCATGTGATTGCTAAGCCTCTAAGTATGTGGCAATATAAAATCACAATCAGAAACCAACCTGTCACCTCACCGGTTAGCCCAAACAGATGGCGTGTGCTAAACTGTACCAGCAGACACTGCACCCGTGTGTGAACCCAGCCAAGACTCCAAGAATCACCCAGCTGAGTCCAGCCCAGCTGAGTCCCTGACTCACGCCATCCTGGGACAAAAGAAATCTCATCTGAAGCCCTTGTTGTTTTTTTATAGTAATTAAAATGACAGTAACATAGGCCACAGACTTACACCATATGCTGGACATGGTATAAAATCCTTTATCAACACATTTATGGTTTTGACTAACTTTTTTTTTTTAAGACAGGGTTTCTCTGCATAGCTCTGGCTGTCCTGGAACTCACTCTGTAGACCAGGCTGGCCTTGAACTCAGAAATCTGCCTGCCTCTGCCTCCCAAGTGCTGGGATTAAAGGCGTGTGCCACCACCACCTGGCTTGACTAACTTTTTACTAGTGTATATCAGTATAAAAGTACCCAGTCTCGTCCTGACCTTTTACCTATATAATTGTCACCCCACTTTATCTCCCCCCCTCCTGTTGTCGCTTTACAAACATATTCCTCCTACTTTCTTTTCTTTTTTTTTTTTAAATTAGCAACACAGTAGTAACTTTCCATATGGCATTTCCATGTTACACAAAGTAACAAGGTTTGTTTTGTTTTGTTTTGGGGTTGCTTTTCTTCCCAGCCCCTGTACCAGCATGGCTTCACCTCCTACTCTGCCACCCTCCCCATGGCTTCCTCTCTGTTTCCCTGTCATAGATGGTGTCCACGCTCCCCCCCCCCCCCACTTACTCACTGCTGAGCCTGTGAGCTAGGATCCTTTGTGAGGGCGTGAACATTTTGTCCCTTGTGTCGGGATCACCTCACTCAGGACAGGCAGTATAGTTCCCTCCTTTTCCAGCAAGCTTTGTGGCTTTGTTTTTCTGAATCAAATTCTGTTGTTTCCTAGGTCCTGTGTGGTGAGACTATCTCAAAAATTAAAATAAGAAAGATCCCCACCTTAATTCCATGGTTTTTTATTCATCACCTATTCGTTACTATTCATTTGTTAAATAGAACTGCCAGTGCACCCTTTAATCTGAGCATTTAGGAAGCAGAGGCAGGCAGAGCTCTGTGAGTTCGAGGCCAGCCTGGTCTGCAGAGTGAGTTCCAGGCCAGTTGAAGGTACATGGTGATGTGGTGAGTCTCTATCTCTCTGCCTCTGTCTCTATCTCTCTACCTCTGTCTCCTCTCTCTCTCTCTTCCTCTCTCTCTTTCTTTCTTGCTCTCCCTCCCCCTTTCTCTCCATGTACGTGCACACAGACACACACACACACACACACACACACACACACACATGCATATATATCATACACATTCCTGGGAACCCCAGAACTCTGACCCTCACTACATAGATGCTTGTACCCCATTCTCATCACTGGTCTGTTCACAACAGTGAGAGAAGAGATCCCCACTTTCTCAGGCATCTGTGCATGCTCTCTTCACAATGTGCCTGGGTGAGAGCCTTTGGAAGCTTGACTTGGAATAAGAATGACTCAGAGTGCCCAGTTAGCACCCAGCCTGAGGAGGGACTTGAACCCTTGCAGTTTAAGCCCCTCCCTCAGCCTTTGTGTGCCACATTCCTGGCACGGCACTTCATTGAGTTCATTGCCTGGAATGAGCACCGTTTCTGCCTGTTTATATACAGGATTATGAGGCTTAGCAAACTAAACTCCCTAACTAAAGAAGGAGGACAGGGGCTGCAACCCACAGCAGTTAAACTCTCCTGCCTCTGTCAGTGGCCATTTTGGGACCTAATGTGGGTGAAGTCAGGCCCCACCGGGTTCTTCTCTGCCTGACATTCCAGGGGCAGCCTCCAGTGGCCATGGGTAGATAGAGCTTGTCCCAGGCTCACCTGAGGCTGCTCCGGGCAGAGGTGAGAAGAGGTAACCTCAGGTGAACCCAGAAGAGGGATGGATGAAGTGTGCTTTCTCTGTTAGAATGGAAATTAAATGAGAGCATAGATAATGGCCTGCATTGACCACTCTCTAAATGACAATTTCAAGTCCAGCTTCAATACAAAGTAAGTGTAAAACAACATAACCTCTGGGGTCCGAGTCTCGTGCCTTCTTCCCGGAGCCATCTGCTCCTGCTCCTCCTTCAAGGCTGGATCCCACCACGTGCTCCAGAGAGGTGCTCCAGAGAGGTGCTCCAGAGTGGTGCTCCAGAGAGGTGCTCCAGAGAGGTTACATTTGCATAGTCCTCTACCATGGCAGTGTTTCCAGAGCATAAAGAGAAGAGATGAGCACCCACTTGCCGGTGGCCCTCTCATGTGGCTCTCGTGGAATACGTCACTTGAGCCACTGATGGCTACTACTCTGTCATGGGGTTAATTTCTTCTGTGTTGCTGTGGTAAACACCTGAGAAACAACAGTTGAAGGAGGAGGATCTGTCTTGGCTCACTGTCGGAGGGCACAGTCCGTCATGGCAGGAAGGCAGGCAGTAGAAGGGTGAGGTGGCTGGTCGAATCGCATCCACAGTCAGGAAGCAAGAAACAATAGATGCTGTCTCACCAGCTCATTTCTGTGCTGCCCAGGACCTCAGCCCGTGAACTGGTGCTGCGAACATTCATCGAAGATCCCCTCCTTAATCAACCTGTTCTAGAAAGCTCCTCACAGGTGTCCCCAGAGACTAACCTAATATAAAGATTTCTTCATAAGTGTGCGCAGAGGCTCGTCTCCTCCACAGTCTAAATCTTGTCAAGTCGGCAATCTATTAACCATGGAGGCCCCTACGTGACTGGTTTCAGGGAAGCTCTTACTTCTCCTTCCCGTTGCAGACGGGCTCTCGCTGAGATTTTGTTTCCCTCTTTGGAACCCAAAGCAGGTTATATGCAGCCATGTCTACTTCCTGCCTTCCTGGATGCTGCCTGCCTCCTGCCCTGGTCCAGCCCAGACGCCTTCCCTGCAAGCCATGTGTCGCTCATCAAACAAGCCACAACAGCAGACCTGTCGTAGTAGTACTTCACAGCCTCCCACGAGAAACACTTCTGGGACCTGCTACTTCGACGGCAGGCTCGTTCTCTCGCCAGAGCCTTGAGACAAACTCTGAGAAGTCTCATGAGCAGAATAGAAATGCACACTGGCTTAGTGTGTGTAGGGGGCACGCCACCGTTGCCTGCGGTGGTTAGAGTTCAGGGCATTGAGGGAAGCTGTCGACACTTGGGGGTGGGAGGAACCATGTCCGGATAACAGTGAAAGACATGAGAACCAACTAGCAGTAGCAACCTTGTCGGCTGACTCCCCCTACAGCAGGCACAGAAATGTTGCTAACCTCTGTGGGGTCTCTGTAAGAGAGGAGCTGTTCTTAGCCCCATTATACAGAAGGGGAAACCAAGGATGTCATAGTTCCTGCTATTTCTAAGCCAGGTCTTCCAGCAGCCTCTAGCCTTTTCCTTCACCTGCGACACCTTCCTGTGTGTCCTCTGTGGGAACAGGGGCCTGAGACACCCTATGCTTACCCCAGGGCCCTAACTAAAGCACAAAGGGTGAGCGGAGAGTGGATCCCTTGTCCCACAGCCTGGGCCATTATTCATGTCCAGCCCTGTAGTCTGCCCTCTGTCCCCAAACCTCCAGATTCTTCTAAGACTCTCCAGGGGACAATTTTACGCCTCTGTCCTGGAAACGTTTAGAAATGTCTAGGGACATGATTCATTGTCACGGCTGGAACGGCTGGGGAGAGGCTAGGGATGCTACCGAATGCCCAACAATGGAGAAGACAGTCTGCCACCCAGGACAAAGAACGAGCCAGCGCTGCAGGTCAAATGCCAGAGGTGAGGGGCCCTGCTTGAGGCCCTGGGGCCCAGCTTTGTCCTTGTCTGATCTGTGCCCGGTCCCTAATATGGCCCTTCTATTTCTTTTTTCTTTTTCTTTCTTTCTTTCTTTCTTTCTTTCTTTCTTTCTTTCTTTCTTTCTTTCTTTCTTTTTTTTTTTTTTTTTTTTTTTTTTTTTTTTTTTTTTTTTTTTTTTTTTTTTTTTTTTTTTTTTTTTTTTTTTTTTTTTTTTTTTTTTTTTTTTTTTTTTTTTTTTTTTTTTTTTTTTTTGGTTTTTCGAGACAGGGTTTCTCTGTATAGCTCTGGCTGTCCTGGAACTCACTCTGTACACCAGGCTGGCCTCGAACTCAGAAATCCTCCTGCCTCTGCCTCCCAAGTGCTGGGATTAAAGGTGTGCGCCACCACTGCCAGGCCTGGCCCTTCTATTTCTGAACACCTCCTTAACTAGAATCCTCAGAGCTCATTTCTCACCCCACCTTGTGCCTGCTGCCCGCCCACCTGTGGCATTAGTGGCTCTTGCTGACTCTGGTAGCTTGGCTGCATGGACACCTGTTTCCTGTCACCATTGCCACAGCCCAGCCCCCTACCATGTGTAGAGGGACCAACCTGCATGCCCTCCTTTCTGCAGGGCCACGAGGGTATGAACTTGGCTGTTTGTGGGCTAGCACCAGCTACAGTGACCATGCTCTGCCAAGACACCAAAGAGACCCCCATGTCCTTGGTAGAGGTCTTCTCACCCTGGGACACACTGTCTAGCCTGGCAGACACCACCCGCTCACTTTTACTGAAGCAGGAATTTCAGGCACCCAGATGTTCTGTTCCTTAGATTCCCAGTGTGGGGGCAGCCCTGGCAGTAGAGAAAAGGATTCTGTGACCCATGCCTAAAAATACAAGTATTATCCAATTGTCAAGTATCATTCAACTGTGACAACTGCCTGCCCGATGCAGACAACAGGCCCCTGGCAACAGGACTGGCTCCCTGGGAGTCATTCACTCTGGATATTAGAATGGATCTAGGCCGTCCTTTGGCAGGCCGCAGCTTCACCACTCAGTGTTTGGGTTCTGGGCTGGGGCACAGGCTGGCTCCGAATCCGTGGGAAGAAGAATGAAAGGCACTGGGCCTGCTCAGCTGGTCCCCTTTCTTCAGGCTTCCACCCCCAACTGAGATGTCCCTCCTCTCTGGAGGAATGAAGCTTTCAAAGTACATTTCTGCTGGAGCAGGGGCCAGGAGGTTAAATCCACACAGACTCACCCCGGCTTGGGTTCTCAGTAAAAAGCAGCCCCCTTCTTATCTCATCTACTCGAGAAGAGAGCTCTGGATTAGTCAGCCGGAAACCTACAACCCCCCAGCCTTGTCTCTGCCCTGCTAAACCTAGCCCTGCCTTTTAGGCCTTGAGAAGTCCTTTCTTCCACAAAGAAGGGTTCCCAGGGGTGCACCATGTTCTTAGCAAGGCAGGTGTTGAGGAGATTCAGTGGGGTGTCGAGGACAGCAGCTTAAGCCCCAGCTCTGCTCCTATGAGATCCTGTGGCCTTGAGTGTGAGCCCCCTCCCCCAGCCCCCTATTTCTCACCTTTAAAAGGAATTTGGTCCTGACATGGTGGCACAGACCTGCAATCCCAGCATGAAGGATGCTGGAGCAGAATTTTGAATTTGGGGACAGCCTGGGCTACATACATAGAGAGACCCTAAAGTGAGGGTATCTCAATGTCTGGCTTGTGGGGCTCTTGTGATTTGTAAACACCAAGAACAACACTACTGTAGCCACTTGAAATGTTGGCTTCTGCTGTCATCAGCTTCAGGTACAAAGAGCGAGGGTATGCCATCAGACCTGAGTCTGAGGTCTGACTCCATTGTTAATGGGTCTTAAAGGTTACACTGCGTCCCCTGCCAACCCCTCCCCAAATCCTAAAGCATTGACATCATAACCCAGTTCTTCAGAGGTGATAATATTTGCAGAGTAGGCTGGGCTCTGAATCTATCATTCCTGGTATCTACAAGAAGATGGTCACGTGGCAATGAAGGCAGGTGTTGGAATCCTGCATACAACCAGGGACCGTGAGCCACTTGCAGAGGGTTGGAGAGAGTCATGGAATGGGGTCCCTCAGGAGAATCGAGGCCCAGTGATGCCTTGGTCTAGACTCTCACCTCCTGACCTACACAGGAATAAACCCCCATTGCTGGAAGCCAGCCAGTTCGATTTGTTAACACCAGCCTTAGTAAACGAAGCACCCTTGTCTCAGTTGTGGGACCCTCCGGTGTGCCCAGGGGCAGGGACGGTGCAGATGGAACGATGGTGTCTGGTAGGTGCTGAATTTACTTTACTGAAACCTGAAAATCAAGGAACCTTCAGAGAAAGGAACACAGAGGTGGGAAATTCACAACACCTCCAACCAGCTAGAGAAACCCACCATGGCTCCCAAGTGAGGAATTCTTGTTTCTAGACAGCATGTTGATCTTAGCACACAGCACAGAGTCTCCAGCAGCAGCTAGCACAAAGATGTCTCTAGAATTTGCCATGGTAGGAACTGAGGGAGAAATGTAGGCCTAGTTGGTTGTAGGAGGCCTGGGCCTTGGAGGGACTGAGCAGGACGGCCTACAATATGAGCTTTTGAACTTCTGCCAGATACCAGGAGGACTGTAGTTGTGTTGGCAAAGGCAGGAAGGACTCTTGGGAACGCCGGTCCTGAAGGCAGCTAAAAGGACCAAAATGGACTCGAACAGTCATCCGTGAAACCTCCCTTCAGACCAGCTGAAGGGCTCGCAGCTCCCAGCAAGCGCTCTCTCCTGAAGCCATCATCCCAAGTTCCAGTGTGAGAGGTGGGCCAACTGGGGTAAAGCCAAGGAAGCTATAAGAGGTGCAGGAAAAGGGGAAGGAACCCCCACCATGGAAGGCCTCACTAGGGGCCAGGGCAATCAGAGGGAGAGGGAAAGAGAGTCAAGGGTCACTTTGAAAACAACAGGTTGCTTTCAGGCTTTTGCTATCGGGTAGGCCATGCTGAGCACCAAGGGATACCTCTCTCTGTCCATACCTCCACCCAACACAAACTGGGAGCCAGGCTGCCGGAATCAGATGGCAGCCCACGCTCAGCCGGTGTCAGACCCAGGATTTGTTACTAATTCCTCTGTCTTTGCATCCCCGGGGGCATTCAGCTTCATGGTGGAAACAGAATCCACCAAGCTCATAGTGTACCCACTTATACCCCACCCACCTGTGACCTTCTGGAAGCCGCCTTTGTTTGTTTGGGTGGTTACATTTACAAGAAAACAGATGCTAGCCCTGGAGTCCAGTTAAGAATCCTAACTGTAGGTGGGTTTACACTGTCTGTCCCTGTCCCCCAGGCTCTGAGTCTGGAAGGTCCCTAGACCAGCATCTTCTAAGAGCCCTCAGGGTCTTCCCCCCAAAGATCATGCTCTGTGTCTTGGCCCCTTGTGGCCCTCAGTCCTTTCCCTTGAATGACGACTGACTATGACATTTTCTCTTAGATCAGGGCATCATCAGTGACCGTTCACCTCTACCTCGATAAGTGCTGAGCCAGCAAATATAAATGTCAGAGCTATGTACTCTCCATGCTGACCATTCATGTGGGGGGTGGGAGCTCAGCCAGGCTTCCCAGAGGAGGTGGCACCTGATGAACCCATGGGTCGAGTGGCATGTTGACCAGACAACGACTTAGACCTGAGTGCCACTCTGTCACTGTTGCTATTATAGAAGGGATAGAAGATTGGACGAAGCCATGATTGCTGGTGGTCTCATTGTTTCTGACCAACCTGAGCTCCAGAGACTTTAGCCTTCAGGAAGATATTGGAATTAGAGAGGCATCAAGAGTTGTGATACATATATATACATATTTATTATTACATATAGCATATAATAATATATAAATATGTATTTATATATTCATATATTTGTATCATATGTATATGATTATATCATATAAATCTATCATGTATATGATAGACAAGAATTATATGAGGGTAGTTAAGTAAATAGATAGATAAATAGATGCGTAAATAGATAAATAGATGTTCCTGTGAGATGTGCATGTGTGTATATGTGCATGTGTGTGCATGTGTGTGGTGTGCTAGCATACACACACATGTGTAGAGCTCGGAGGACAATCTCAGATGTCATTCCTCAGGAGTTTGTTTTCTGAGACAGTCTCTCACTGGGCCTAGAGCACACTGATTAGGTTAGCCTGGCTGACCACAACCCCCCAGGGATTTTCAAGTTCCCCTCCCCATTGCTGGGATCGCAGGCACAGGCAGTCACCATTGCCTTTCCACTCCCCCCCCACATGGGTTTCAGGGATTGAGCCCAGGTGCTCACACCAGCAAGGGAAGCTCTTGACCAACTGGATTCTCTCTACAGCATATTTTAGTCATACGGAAACTACTGGACTGCTCAGCATTTTCTGAGCGTAGACAGTGTTCTGCTATCCGCCTCCACATTGTCATGGACCTGGGGCTGGAGATGAGGCTTCTACCCCACCCCATTGCACCCCCACAGCCCCCCCCCCCACCCCGACACACAAGGTCTTTCTTAGGTAGGAGAGAAAGGCTCAGCAAGCTTTGGGCCTGAACCTGTTTTACCACATTTGGCCTCAGTAGGCTGGTCTCACCACTAGCCTCTGATTCTGGGGTTGCTAAAAAGAAGCCCTGATACCCTGTATGTGAAGCCCTGTGGGAGCCTACAGAGGGTGGGCCATAACCTCGGGTTCCCTCTTCCCCTGGCTTGCTTTCAAAGCTGGTCTGTCTTTATTCTGAAGAACACAGCATGGTAGCTGGTGCCCAGATGGAGTGAAAAAACGCCCTGAGGACTGATCTGACCCCTGGGAGGACAACCACCCAAAGGACCCGGTGGATAGCTAGTCCTGTTTTGAAGCCTTCTGCTTCCCTGATTACAGGCAAAGTAGGATGCTGAACTCTCCTGACCCCTTCCTCCCAGGAGACTGTAAATCCTGCCAACTGGTGATCAGATTAAAAATAAAACAAAACCGTTTTCTTGTGAAGTTTTAGCATCCTCTTAGATAATAAAGGCAAGTCTTTGGCCCCTCACCTCATTTCATGATTAAGTCAGGCCTCAGTGCAGGGCAGATTGGAGATCATAGGAACAGCTGTTCGAAGGCAGAAGATAACGGGCTTTGGGGAGGAGAGCTTCAAAAGATGGATGATGGACGGGTTGGACTCTGCATGGGATCCCAGCTCGGTCACAGCCCCCAATTAACTTCCTTAGCAACACAAATCTGATTTGTGCACCAAAGGGGAAAATTAAAACCAGACACTGACATAAAAGGCTGTGGTCTGCTTGGTTTGTGTGCGTGTATTTGTTCATGTTGTGAGCCTTTTCACAACAAGAAATAAGAATGTGTTCCCGGGAGGAATTCGGCTTTCACCAAGGTGAAGCTTCAGGGAGCCACCGTTCCCAGCAGCTCATAGTGTCATTTTACAGCAGCGGGAATATTTTGCTGAGGGGCATAATGTTTCCATTCTGCAAGCAGAAGAGGCCTGGGATGGATTCTTTCTTTCCTCATCACCCACCCTCTCTCCCTCCCTCCCTCCCTCCCTCCCTCCCTCCCTCTCTTCTTCCCTCCCCTTCCTCTCTTTCTTCCCTCCCTCCCTCACTCCTACCTTCCTTTCCCCTCCCTCTCTCCCTCTTTCCTTCTCTCCCTCTCCCTCCTCCTCTTCCCTCTTTCCTTCTGTTCTTCTCCTTCTCCCTCCCTCTCCCTCTCCCCTTCCCTCTCTTCCCTCCTTTCTTCCGTTCTTCTCTCCTTCCTCTTCTTGGGTTTCACACATCTTTCATCTCACTACTTAGCCAAGGATGACTTTGAACTTCTGATTGGCCTGCTTCAACCTTCCCAGTGCTGGAATTACAAGTGTATGCCGACACGGCTTTATACTGTCTTGGAGATGGAACTCGGGGCTTCATGCATGCCAGGTAAGCACTGTTATCAACTGCAGGCCTACATCTCAAGCCCTAAGGCCCCAGATTCTATGAGCAATGACAGCCTTGTTCACCATCCCATCCCCAGTCACCAGCACAAATATAATACATAGCAGATGTTCACCCAACATCTGTCTAATAAATGAATTAACTCATATCTCCAAACATACCTGTAGAGGGTTGAATAAAAATGGCCCCCATTGGCTCATGTATTTGAATGGTTAGTCATTGGGGAATGGCACTGCTTAGAAGGATTGGGGGTGTGGCCTAGTTGGGGTAGGAGTGGCCTAGTTGGAATAGGAGTGGCCTAGTTGGTGTGGGTGTGGCCTTGTTGGAGGAAGTGTGTCACTAAGGGTGGGCTTTGGGGTTTCAGAAGCCCAAGCCAGGCTCAGTGTCTCTCTTCCTGCTGCCTGTGATTCTATATGTAGAATTCTCAAATCTCTCCAGCACCTGTTTGCCTGCATGCCGCCATGCTCCCCACCATGATGATAATGGACTAAACCTCTGAAACTGTAAGACAGCCCCAATTGTTTAATTGTATAAGAATTGTGTCTCTTCACAGCAATAGAACACTGACTTCATTATCCTTTGGACAAACATTTTAGAGTTATAGTAAGTTACTATAACAAAACACCACAGACAGAGTGGCTTATGGACAGCAGAAGTTTGTTTTTCATGGTTATAGAGGCTGGAACCTCAAGGTCCCTAACAGATTGATTTCTGTTAAGAACCTGTTTCCTCACTCTGAGCTCACATCGAAGGAGTTAAGAGTCTCTTCCTGTTCACCTCTTTGAGGTACTACCCCATGATGTAATCACTCCCCCCTCCATCCTCTCTGTGACAGCTTGTACCCAGAGTGTCCCAGAGGCCACATTTATAAGCTTAGTCCACAGGTTGGTGCTGTTAGAAAGACTGAGGGAATTTTTAGAAGACCCAGTGGGAGGTCTTCTGTTCATTGTAGGCGTGCCATAACAGGGACTGTGAGACACTAGCCTTCCCTCTTTCTCTCTTTGGCACCTAGCCTTGAGGTGACTAGACTTCCTCCACCACAGGCAATGAGACCAATTAATCATGGACCGAGATCTTCAAAACTAGGAGCCAACACAAACCTTCTCCCTTTATAAGTTGATTTATCTTGAAAACTTATCACAGTAGTAGAAAACTAATTAACACAATCTTCTAGCACCACCACCTCAGGAGTTAGGACTTCAGTGTAGAAATCTAGAGAAGCATAAAAAAAAAAAAAAATTCAGGCCATAGTGAACCCTTATACCAATGGATAGCCCTGAACTGCTTTGTGTCTGAACTTCAGAACAGACCTTTATCCAGAATTCCCAGGTCAAACCTTGCCCAGCCTTGCGTCCCTGAGGAATCTGCCTCCTCTCATACGTTGATCATCTTTCCTCTTCTGACTGAGGAATGTGTCACACTGGAACGCTGTGTCCCTTCTGTTTATTCCCAACACACACAGGTCGTCCCTTCACCATGGACACTGCTAGAAGGCGGTCAGAACGGGGCACCTATGGAACCATGGCGGTCCTAGAAGACCTAGTGAGGGTAGGAATCTGACAGCCAGACAGCTTTTTAATATTCCATAAAAACAACAGAAGGAAGCCAGGCGTGGTGGCACATGCCTTTAATCCCCAGCACTTGGGAGGCAGAGGCAGGAGGATTTCTGAGTTCGAGGCCAGCCTGGTCTACAGAGTGAGTTCCAGGACAGCCAGGGCTATACAGAGAAACTTTGTCTCAAAAAAACAAAAACAAACAAACAAACAAAACCAACCAAAGGGATTATCTGAGACCAGTCTTTCTGGAAACCCTCAAGGAGACCAAGTTAGCACTAAGATAAACAATAAATGCGTCCTCAGTGGCTCTGTGGAGTGAGCGCTTGCCAGCATCCGCAAAGCCTTGGGTTTAACCCCCAGCAAAGGATAAATAAACCAGTGCGGTGTTGGAAGGTGTTGGAATGCACGCCTGCTGTCCCTGAGCTAGGGAGGCAGAGGCAGGAGGATGAGATGCTCAATCTCGTCCTTAGTATGTGACCACCGAGGGCTGTAGCCTGGGCTAGGTGAGATCTTGTCTCAAATAAATACACCAGGGGAAAGAGAGGAAGGAGGACTGTGGTAACCCCAACAGTCAATGAAAGCAGACCTGCTCGTAAACCAAACCCAAGTGCAGCCTAGCATGGAAGCTGATAGTGTTCGGAATGATTCAGCCGCAGCACTTTGACCCAGCACTCAGGAGACAGAAGCTGGTCTCTGTGAGTTAAAAAACCCAGTCTGGTCTACATAGAGAGTCCCAGAACAGCTAGTACTTCATAGACTCTACCTGTAAAAACAATATAGGGGGGGGGGAAGCAAAAAAGATTATGAAATATGATATAAAGGCTCCAAGATGGCTCAGCAGGTAAAGGTGTTCTCAGGCCAAGTCTGACAGCCTGAGTTCAATCCCGGGGGCCCACACGCTTGAAGGAAAGAACCAACTTTCAGGAGTTGTCCCCTGATCTCCACCTGCAAGCACCCCACACACATAGCATTTACACATACACACACTAAGTAACTAGTAATAAAAACATTTTAAAGGCAATAATACAAGACACACAGGAAAAATGTAAACTAGAAGACCTAAAACATCGATACAAGACGCTACTCGATCTGAAACAGAAGAAAGAATCATCTTAGAAAAACAGGAGACACTCCACAGAGCCACCAGAAAACAACTGGAAAAGGGTGTTTTAGAATTTTTAAAATTTTATTTATTTATTTATTTATTTATTTATTTATTTATTTATTTATTTGTGTGTGTGTGTGTGTGTGTGTGTGTGTATGTGTGTGCATGTTCTCGTGTGTATACAAGTGCATGTGTGTATATGCACGAGTCAGTGTTCTCCTCCAACACGTGGGTCCCAGGAAGGAACTCAAGTCATGAGCTCGGTGGCAAGTGCCTCTACCTGCGGAGACTTGTAAGATTAAAAGGAGAGAGGCGAAGATCCCGGGGCAATTAGAACAGCTCAAGCTGACCCTGTGTGTGGGGAGGACTCTGTGTGTGGGGAGGACCCTGTGTGTGGGGAGGACCCTGTGTGTGGGGAGGATCCTGTGTGTGAGGAGGACCCTGGGTGTGTGGAGGACCCTGAGTGTGTGGAGGATCCTGTGTGTGAGGAGGGCCCTGTGTGTGAGGAGGACTCTGTGTGTGTGGAGGATCCTGTGTGTGGGGAGGACCCTGTGTGTGGAGAGGACCCTGTGTGTGAGGAGGACCCTGTGTGTGGGGAGGACCCTGTGTGNGGGAGGATCCTGTGTGTGGGGAGGATCCTGTGTGTGGGGAGGATCCTCTGTGTGGGGAGGACTGTGCAGTAAAGCAACAGCAAGAAAGTGGAAAGACCAGCACACAGAATACTTTAAAAAATCATTTATTGTCATTTTATGTACAATGATGTTTTGCCTGCATGCATGGCTGTGTGAGGGAGTTACGGATGGTTGTGAGCTGCCGTGTGGGTGCTGGGAATTGAATCAGGCACTCAGGAAGAGCAGTCAGAGCTCTTAACTGCTGATCCATCTTCTCAGCCCCCAAGGACACTTTTTAAAAGAAGAGAAGAAATTCTTTGTTGAAACAGTGCTCTGCACACTGAAGGTTACTGACCAAAAAGAACTAGCACCTAAACACAATCTTTCAAAACCATCAAGAGAAAATGTACTAGCTGGGTGTAGTGGCACACACCTCTAATCCCGGCACTTCGAGGAAGAGGCAGGAGGATCTTTGTGGGTTCAAGGCCAGCCTGCTCTACAGAGTTCCAGGACAGCCAGGAATACATTGAGAAACCCTGTTCTGGAAAGCTAAAACCAGCCAAAGAAAGGAAGGAAGGAAGGAAGGAAGGAAGGAAGGAAGGAAGGAGAGAGGAAGGAGGGAAGGAAGGAAGGAGGGAAGGAAGGAAGGAAGACAAGGAAGGAAGAAAGGCAGAAGGAAGGATGGATGGAAGACAGAAAGAAGGAAGGAAGGAGGGAAGGAGGGAAGAGGGAGGGAGGGAAGGAAGGAAGGAAGGAAGGAAGGAAGGAAGGAAGGAAGGAAGGAAAGAAAGAAGGAAGGAAGAAGGAGTCCCTTTGAGTACCTAGCAACACAGAGCACATAAGGAAAGCGGTGTTGCTGCCAGGTTATTTTCAGCAGAACAGTCTATGGCAGAAATGCAATGCCTTCTTCCACATGCACAATACAAGCAGGGGAAGCGGTGTCCGAGAAAATGAGTGTCCAGAAGGAGAAGCGTGTAAAGACTAAACAAAGTCACCAACCTGTGGTTTCCAGAAGCCATTGCTTCAGAGTCCTCCTGGGGAATCTGACAGACAGGAGGGTGCAGAAGGGCAGGTGACCAGTGACCCAACACAGGACCATGTGGCCACACAACACAGGACTGTGTGGTCACACAACACAGCCTACAACTCGAGTTACATGTGGTTGCTTGGGGGTGAACCACAGGGACTCATGCGTGCTAGATAAGTACTCTCTAAGGACTGAGCTACAGCTTGGGGAAGCAGCTCAGTGGTGTAGTCTTTGGTGTAGCATGTATGAGGTCCTGGATTTAATCTTAAGCATCAGAAAAAAACAAATATCCTGCAACCATTGAGTTAAAGGTACACTGACAACTGGGCCTCAGACACAGTGGTGACGGTAATACTGATGTCACAGGATTGGGTAACTGTGGAGGGTTTAAAGTGTAACTTCCTTAAGGCCTTGGCCATCAGGATGCCTGACGTGAAGAAAGTAGATGAAAGAAGTAACGGAAGTAAAAAGAGCTCCTTCTTGGTGAACAGCATTGCTCTGGGGTCTATGGCAAACAGTTCATCATGGTGAGGACCATGCGGTGGCACAAAACTGCTCATATTGTGGAGGCTGGGGGGGGGGGGAGAAGGAGAGGGAGAGGGAGAGGGAGAGGGAGAGGGAGAGGGAGAGGGAAAGGGAAAGGGCAGCAGAGTCCCACAGTCCTCCTCATGGACATGTCTCCAAAGACCAGAGTGTCTTACTACAATCCATCTCTTAAACTCCCTGTCTCCCTGTAGTGTCACACAGAGGAAAGGAAGGAAGGAGGTACTGGGGCAGGCAAAAGCTTTATTTTGATGGCAGGGCAGGCCTTGGGACCATTCTACATCCTGAAGGGAGATACTAGGGTCCCAGGGGGGACAGGGTGAAGGTGGTTCACACTTGGAAAATTCCAGCATGAAGGCACAGGTGGGGTTTCCGAGAATGTGTTCACAGATCTGGGGTCAAGTGTGTGTGGTACTGTGACATAACCAGAGATATATCTAATGTTTACACATGGCTCCAAGAATCCTTGAGACTCTTGTCTCGAGGAGAACCTGCACATTAGCAAGATCACTGGGGGTAGGAGCCCCTCAAACAAGATGGGGTTCAGGTTCACAAGAACTTTGTTTGGTTGAATACCAGAAGGTTCCTGGAGAGTGTCCCATCTAGAGAAAGCAGGGAACTTGGTCCTTTCCCTGTGCCTGGCCCTGGGTGTCTCTTCCACCCACTCATTTACTTGTGTCTGGTGTTACATCCTTTCTGACCCATGGCTAAACCATTTTCCCTGAGCTCTGTGGGCTCCTTCAGAGAAGTAAGTAATCAGCTCAGATCAAATCAAATCTCCTTACAGTCATTCAGTCAGAACCACAGGTAAAAACAACACAGGCTTGTGATTGTCCTCAGAAAAAGGAGCGGTCTCCGGGGACCAAACACTCCCCCTGTGGTAATGTGACACTCCCTGAGTAGCTGTGTTAGAGTTGGGTTACAGAGTGCCCAGCTGGTGTCTGCTGGAGGCTGGTGTGTGGGAAACCACACACACAAACACGTCTGATGCCAAAGGTCCTGTGAGAAACCATGGGATGACAGAAAATGGACTCACTCAAGACAGTGTGGACAGGAATCCAGAGCAAAGATTTTTGCAAGAAAAGAGAGGATTCTGTAGTGACTAAGGGGTCAGGGACCCAGGAGCCAGGCTCATTGTTTGCTCTGGCCACAGGAGCTGCTGTCCAGCCCTGTGCTCAGTCAGATCCTGGAGGACATTGGTGTGATGGAGAGGCAGGCATTTGACACCTGCTCCCTCCTCAGGACACTCCCGCTCCTTTTGGTCACCTCTCATGTCCCTATGGTTGGCCACCTTCTCCAGCAGTTAGAGTAACCCTGGAGCTAATACACTTCATGAAAGAGGGACAGGGTGGCTAAGAGGGTACTCCAGCTTCCTGCCTTATTGTGGGACAATTATGAAGGGGACCCCAAATTATCCCAAAGAGAAGCAGTTCTCAACTCCTGGGTCACAACCCCTTTAGGGAGTTGAATATCAGATATCTTGCACTTCCAATACTTACATTACAATTTATAACAGTAGCAAAATTACAATTATGAAGTCGCAACAAAATAATTTTATAGTTGGGGGTCACCACAGCATGAGGAACTGTATTAAAGGGTCGCAGCCTTAGGAAGGTTGAGCCACTAGTAGATGGTTCATAAGGTCCAAGGACAGCGAGGGTAACTGAGGGGCTGAGCTGGCTTGCTCAGGGTGGGTTGAGCATCCACAGCTCCACTCACCAGGGTCTTCACTGCGTGAGCCCACACCCCCAAATCCACAGAGCAAGAAACAAAATCGGAGTTCTCCCTGAAGAGTTCTATCATCGTTAGCTGTTTTTGTTTGTTTGTTTTTTATGTCAACTTGACACAACCGAGAGTCATTTAGACAGAGCTGGAGAGATGGCTCAGCAGTCAAAAGCACGGGCTGCTCTTTCAGAAGACCTGGGTTTGATTGCCAGCACCAACATGGTGCCTCACAAACACCTGTAGCTCCGGCTCCAGGGAATCCAATGCCCTCTTCTGACGTCTGTGGCCACTGCACACACGTGGTGCACAGGCATACATGCAGGCAAAACACCCATATTTATAACAACAACAGAAGCAACAATGGTTTTTAAAAATTAAGGAGCCATTTAGGGTGAAGGAGTCTCATTTAAGGGATTAGCCAGATCGGATTGGCCAGTAGCTCTTTGAGTCTGTGGGGGAATTGATTATTGATTATTGATTATTGATTGATGTGGGAAAGCCCAGCTCACTCTGGCTAGTGCAGTTTCTGGGTAGGGTTCCAGGACTGTATAAGAATGCTGTTTGAGCAGGAACCAGAGGAGAGTGAGGAGGCAGTGGGCAGGATCCAAGTTCCTCAGACTGCAGCCTGGCAAGTGTGAGACACAACATGGCCTGTGTGTTCAGTCAGAGTTTCTCACAGCAGCAGAGAGGCAGACTAGGCCTCCTCCCTTCTCGCTGCCGATTCTGAGCTCCCTAAGGCTGTCTGGTGAAGTGCTGAAGACCTGGAGGCTCAAAGGTGGAACTCTTCTTTTTCACAGCTCTGGAGATCAAGGGCAGATGGAGCTGGTTTCTGATGAAGCTTCTCTTCTGTCCCTCTGGGTGTGGCTATAGTCAAATGTTTTCTTATGCATGGTCATGGGCTGAGAAGACGCCCAGTCAATAAAGTCCTTGCGGGGCTATTCCTAAATGTAACCCCCTTATAGAACAGTACTGCTAAATAAGCATAAAGAGCTGAGTTTGCATCTCCAGTACCCATATACCAAACCAGGGGTGGAGGTACGCCCCTCTAACTCCAGGGCAGAGACAAGTGCACAGGGTGGGCTGGGGGTGGGGCTCACTAGTCTAGCTCAGAGGGTCATATCCAGACTTAGTGAGAGACCCTGTCTCAAAAACAGTCAGGTGGAGTCCCGATTGAGAAAGATATCCTGATGTCACCCTCTGGCTTCCACAGACATCTTTGTGCATGTGCACACATGCGACATGTCCACACTCATGTGCTCTTGCCTGTGCGCGCTCGCGAGTGCACACACACACACACACACACACACACACACACACATACACACACACACACACATACACACACTAGAAAAATAAGGAAGACTGATTTGTAGTGAACTAGATTTTCCCTAATGCCCTCATTTAACCATGTACCTCACTGAAGACCCCATCCCTGAATAGTCACAATCTGAGGGCCATATTTTGAGATATGAATGGCAGGCACACGAGCCGATCACAGCGTTCCCCGTGGATTTTTTTATTTCAAATACGGTGGCTATTCATTTTGGTTTGGGGACCAATCAAATGCAGAAAGGGTCCCGTGGATGGGACAGGGCTTTCTTAGCCAGACACTTTCTCCCTTAGCGTGCCCTTCACTGCTTCCAAATGTCAGGGGCATGCTGGCCATCTGTTGCTCGGGCCTGGCTGTGAACTCAACCCCCAGTGAAGTTTTAAAATTCAAATCCCCTTGCAGAATATTAATTCTGTCCACCTCCTTCCTATCCCAGATCCCAAAGGAGTTGCCGGTAATTGAGACCCAGTCCAACAGTCTTCTCACAGGCCAGCTTGGGTTCCCAAGGTATAGGTGCTGTGGAGTGCTTTTATTTGCATTTTAATGGCTTTGCGTCCCCCCCCCCCCCCCCCCCCCCCGCCCTGGAGGGGCCTGAACACTTTCCATTCCACCTGCTGCGGCCTGACACAAAGCTCTGTTTGTGTCCCTGTGGCTGTGGGGGAATGGCTAACCCTCTGCACCACCTCATCCACCAACAGGCCACAAAAAGCCCAAACATGAGGTGCAGATCAAAACAGGCCAGGCTGCGCCTCTGCCAAATCAAACAGAGAGGAAACAAGCCTGAGCCTGCAGAGAAACCAGATTCCCCTGAAATGGAGGCTGCCTGCTGTGTCTGAAAGGCCTGCTCCAATAAAGCCGCTCTGCTCCGAAAGGCCCAAAGGACCGCCATGGCCCTCATCTTGATGGAGGTGCCAATAAAATTCTCAGAACATCCAGGCCGCAGGCCCTGTAGGCACTGCCCGGACAGACATAAACCGGCTATGAGCAACTGGGGAGTGGGCGGGAAGAGGCCTGCTCCGCACAAGACCCACCAGCCAGCAGCCCACAGGCCAGAAAGTAATGGAGAAGCCATTAGGGAGAGAGGGAGGCTAAGGTAGCTAGGTGGGAGGGGCAGTCTGCCACCTCTTCAAGCCTCTGCTCAAAACCAAGCCCAAGCTGTTAATTCCATAGGAGCTGCAGGAAGGAGCAATGGCCGCTAGCAAACACAGGCTTCGAGAGGAATCGTGGGGGAAGCGACCTCAGGAAACAACTGCAGACCTAGGGGCTATAAACTCAATTTTGACGGACTCAGTCTTGAGACACAGTGTCTATAGTCCACAGAGAGGGAGAAGTGTGTGTGTGTGTGTGTGTGTGTGTGTGTGTGTGTGTGTGTATCTGCTTGCATATATGTGACTAAGCATCCACAGTCACTGGACATACAAGTTACGTGTGGGCACCCCTGTCTCCATGTGTACAGCTGGCCCTCTTTCTTTGTGGGAACATGGAATTGTCTATAGAGCCAGTGTACTGGCTAGGTTTGTGTCAACTTGACACAGCTGGAGTTATCACAGAGAAAGGAGTTTCAGTTGGGGAAATGCCTCCATGAGATCTAGCTGTAAGGCATTTTCTCAATTAGTGATCAAGGGCCCCTTGTGCGTGGGACCATCTCTGGGCTGGCAGTCTTGAGTTCTATAAGAGAGCAGGCTGAGCAAGCCAGGGGAAGCAAGCCAGTAAAGAACATCCCTCCATGGCCTCTGCATCAGCTCCTGCTCCCTGACCTGCTTGATTGAATTCCAGTCCTGACTTCCTTGGTGATGAACAGCAGTATGGAAGTGTAAGCTGAATAAACCCTTTCCTCCCCAACTTGCTTCTTGGTCATGATGTTTGTGAAGGAATAGAAACCCTGACTAAGACAGCCAGCCACCTGCTGACTTAGCTATATGGAAGACAACGTAGTTAGAAAATAATATTTGCCTCTGTGCACTCTCATAGTTTCCTGAGCAAGACAGCAAATTTATATGGCGTTAAAGTGCATGGGAGGTTATGTACAGGTGAAATACAGACACCACGTCATTTACATACGGGACTTCCATATCCGTGGCTTTGGGTATCTGAGGGGATTTTAGAACCAGAGCTCCCTGGATACCAAGGGAAACTGTGCAGTAGGTGTGGGTCTGGAGAGGGTACATGCACACATGTGTATGTATGTTTATGTGTCTGTAGAGGTCACAAGCTTAATAAATCAAACATAAGATGCATAGCTAAATTTGGGTTTAGACATACAAAAAATAGGTTTAGATGGAAATATCCACTAAAATTTCATAATAATATACTAAAATGTATCTTTGTTAGTTTACAGGCAAAAATTAACTCGAATCTCTTAGTTTTGTTTATTATATTTAGTCTGAAAAAAGAATGACCCCTACCTCCCTACACACACACAAAATTGTGTGACACACAGGTCATCTTGGTACCAGAAACAGTACACAAAGTTGTACTTACCCCTACCTCCCTACACACACACAAAGTTGAGATGACACACAGGTCATCTTGGCACCAGAAACAGTACACAAAGTTGTCCTTATAGAGGTTTGAATGAAGCTCCCAGCTAGCCTAGTTCAGTGCTGTGACATAAATTCCTTGAGGCCATCAGCACACTGGGATAGAATCCAGTCTGTCACCTGGAAGAGAGCTGGAAGACTCTCTTAGTGAATGGCAGTGGAGAGGGGAAGCCATTTGCCACCTGGACAGTCTGTGCCTTGGCCCTCTGCAGTGCCCAAGGCTTGCCGGTAGCGTCGTGACTAGCCAGACAGGGCAGCCAGAGGATGTGTCTAGCAAGTGAGGCCTCCAGGGGTCCACCCTAGGGCCCCAGTGGGAGATCACAGACCTAGTAGGAGATGGGGGAAGCCACTGGAGCCCCCATGATCTGTGCCTCTTTCCTTCAGTGTGGCAAACCTGTGCTTCATGACAGACAGGGAGGTTGGAGGTCAGCTTCCGACACTTGAATAAGGACACACAGGTCATCTTGGCACCAGAAAAGTCCATTTAAGCACTTTTGGCCCTGCCTGCGTGACAAAGTTTAGTTCCCTGTGCAAAGCAAGGACAGTTTCCCATCTCACAAGAAGAGGATTCAGGGTGGCTTTATCTGGGCATCTCTCTCTCACACACAGGTTGATAGATAACCCCTGCCCTCTGCAGAAATGCTAGGGCACTGGAAAGGGACTAGGATGTCTGTGGCCATTCTGCCATAGTGACCACAGCAGAGCCTACACAGAGAGGGTCAGGGGCTGTAGTGGCTATTCCTGGTTGTCAACTTGACTATATCTGGAATGAACTACAATCCAGAATTGGAAGGCTCACCAGTGACCCTAATCTGGAGGCTTGGAGATACAAGTTTCTGACCTGGATCTTGGTATGGAGATCTTGAGGCATAGTGACTATGGATTCCAGAAGATTAAGACGGGAGATCTCCGAGTTCAAGGTCATTTGGGATTAAAGGTGTGGTGGCACATACCTTTAATCTGGGCTACACCTGCTGAAGACCATATAAGGACATTGGAAGAAAGGAGTCTCTCTCTCTCTCTCTCTCTCTCTCTCTCTCTCTCTCTCTCTCTCTCCCTCTCTCTCTCTCTCTCTCCTTTGCCTGCTTGCGGTGTGGGACTGAGCAACAGCTAGATCCTTGGACTTCCATTCACAGTTACTTCTGACCATTATTGGGAGTTGGACTGCAGACTGTAAGTCATCAATAAATTCCTTTACTAGAGACTACCCATAAGTTCTCTAGAGAACCCCGACTAATACAGGGACCTCCAGGCTTCTTTGTGTATCCAGTGTACATGCCCACCTCTGCCCACTGCAAGCTCAGGAAGTCCTTCCTGGAGAGAAAGTGGCTGCTCCTTGGAGAAGGAAGAGAAGGGCTGACTGAGCATGCTCACAAGCACAGGCCCCGCCTCCTCAGAGCCAGAAAGGTGGGTAGATGTCCAATCACCACTAGCTCATAGGCTTCTGTTTGCCCAGTAGAAGATACTAGATTTAAATCAGAGAGACCGAAGGATGAACCTGGCTGGACCAAGGAAGGCAGGAGACGGCAGAGTGTGGGAAAGTGGCTTTTCCGGCGAGGAGTGAGCACAGAGACCATCTTCACAATGTGTTCTCCGCCTGGAAGGTTCTGTCAAACCCGCTGGTGAAGGCACCTAATGGCAACCCTCAGGAACCCCAAGTAACCAGCCCCCGTAACCCACACTCCGTAGACTCTCCAGGAGGGGGCACTGTCGACCCCACATGGGCTAGCTCAAGACCTACTCAATGTGGACTGTTGTTTTAGTGAAGGCCGCTTGGGCACTGCAGCACTCCCAGAATTCCCAGCGGCTTGCAGGCGGCTCGCATCAGCCCTTCCTGGCACAGCCCAGTCATTTCTTGCTTCCTTAGGGGCTAACCCAAACCATCATTGCCACAGATACCGTTTACTGAATGTGTCAGGTACTTTAGATTTTACCCAAACCCACAGGAGTCCTCTGGCTGGCAGGGACGTGTGTGTGTGTGTGTGTGTGTGTGTGTGTGTGTGTGTGTGTGTGTGTGTGTGACTATTCCTGTTTTACAGATATGAAAGGCAGAAGCTCTGACCACTTAGGCAATAGACAGCTGCTCACAGGGCTTCTCTCTATTGACACATCTGTGCTCCAGCCTCAGCTGCTATCCTTGCATGGAGCTGACCGCCCCTGATTTCAAGGACATCCTTGGCTAGCTGTCCCTCATGTGTCATCCAGAGCACTTCAAATAGCCCCCCCTTCTCTAACTGAGCCCCAAATCAGGACTGGGTGTTGTGGGACCAGGTAGAATCCAACCCTTTATCTTGCCTGAGGGAAATCTATCAGCTTCCTGGAGCAGGTAACACTCCTAATTCAGAACTGGGAGGGTGTGGCCTAGAGGACTGAGCACTTTCCGAACACGATGCTTCATTTCTGAAATGGGAGGTCCAGGGAGCTGGCTTGCTGTCTAAAGAGCTCAGCAAGCACAAGACAGACATCAAGTCCTGCTTTCTTTTTATCTGCTCCAGGGGATGTGTGACAATGTCTGCACACATGTTTGATGGTCACATTGAGGAAGGGTAGAACTTCTGTGATCTGGTGAGCAGCGGCCAGTGAGACTGTGGCACACTCCCCCCACCCCGTCCCCGTGATATTCCCCCCACCCCCGTGATGTCCAGAACAGTCCAAGGAGACAAGACTGTTTATTCCCATGACATGGTGGACTTTGGAGACCCCTGACTTAATCCTGTCATTTTGCCTTGGAATCTTTCATGGGGCAACTTAGAGCTCAGACTGGGAGATGCCTGGTCTGGTATGGACAGTCACATGTCACAGCTCAGAGGGATCCTGTTTGAAGGTCCTGAAACAGTAATAACAACACCAGTTGAGACACTCAATGGGCCTGACTCTGGAGGTGGCAGGGCTGGCTGGCTGTACTCTCTTACGAACCTCTAATAAGTAGAATGTTTCCTGTAGAGGCGCAGAGCAGTCAGACATCCTGTCCAAGATCACACAGCCCTCGCATGCAGAGCCCAGATTTAAGCCTAGAAATGATAGGATCCAAAGCCTACATTCTTCCCATACCTGGCCACCCCCTGCAGAGTTCCCAGGGAACACACAGGCCCCTCACTTTCCAAAACAAACAGGAGTGTTCTGTAGTCTCCATTCTTTCACAGGCTTGTCATCTGTGCTCCTGTGAGACCAGCGTTTTCCAGTTCTTGGTTCACCAACCCTACCTGAGAACTTGGCTGTCCCTAAGCCTCGACGTCCCCCACCCCCCACCTAATAATAGCAACTTCAAGGTCTGTGCTGCGTTGTGGCAGGGCTGCTGGTTAGGAGTGCCTGCAGGTGCACACCGAAGGACAGGCTCCTCTCTGTTCCTTCGCTCACCTCTTCAGCCTTACACTTAATCCTTGCGCTGATTGGCCCATGCAGGTATTTTCTACCTCCAGGGTCACAAAGTCTTTGCATACTTGTTTGGACAGCCAAGCAACCACAGCGCCTTGTGAGCCCTGGAACAAAGAGACCTCAGAGCCCCTTCCCTGCATGCACTGCAGCTGAATGCTGTACTTGTGACCAGCCCTATGCTGCCTGGGTCCTACACACTTCGCTTTGTCTGAGGCCAGCCCCTTCAGTCAAGGGGCACAGTTCAAGGTCAGACTTCGAGCAAGAGCTAAGTGGGGAACGTGCCTGCTGCCTCCACTGTAGCCTTGGGACACTTGTCTCAGGACCCAGAAGCTCTCAGAACTTCTGAGTAGCCCTGAGTCATGGAAAGCCCCACATTTTCCTGCACAGTCCTGGACAGAGGCAACCCTCGAACCCAGAGTGGAATGCAGTGCTGGCTGAGGCCAAACGCTCGCTTTTCACTGAACCGGAACAAGCCCGGAGTGCTTTCCAAAGTCATTCACTCGGAACATTGGCGAATTGTTTATTCATGTAATCTTTCCTCACCGGCAGGCTGGCGTCCCCCGGGCTGGCGAAGTTCAAGGAAGGTGGACGCTAGGGAGGAAGAAGTGAGGGGCAGCCCCAGAGAAGGTTGGTTCCACAAGGAAGAAATGGCCAGGCTGTGTCCTCAGTGCCAGCCGGTGTCTGCTACACCGGTCACAGCAATGTGCTCAGGGCTGAAGAAAGAGTGGAGAGGGACAGGCAGCTTGGAGATGGGGGAAGGGGTCCTAATGGAAGTGTCATTAGGTACCCAGAATGCAGGGCCTGCTTATGGTCTCAGAAGTCGGAGGGAGAGATAGACCTATCTCTCCTCCTCGCTGCCTGTTTTTAATGAAAGGAACAAAGTAAGTCAAGAGTATTTAGAGAGACAGTTGTGCTTCCAAATGTCTATAGGGTGTTCTGAGCACAATGCCTGGTTGAGCATCCATCCATCCATCCATCCATCCATCCATCCATTCATCAGTGCATCATTCATCCATGGACCAGCCTTCATGGAACACCTACCTAAGCCACACTCCTGGGAGTCTCATTTATTCTCTACGCACTTGCAGCTTCCATAGCAACAGAAAAGCATCCCTAGGGATGTGCTCTTAGGCACTGTCTCCTTTAGGGTTTTACTGCTGTGAACAGACACCATGACCAAGGCAACTTTTATAAGGAGAATGTTTAATTGTGTTGAGCCCCAGTAGGCAGCTTGAAGGAGATGTCTAGCTTGAACAGGTTCCTCCTGCTTTAGCAAGACTGAGATTTTGAGGTAAAAAGGAGGAGGGCCTCTGAGCATGGAGCAACTGTTCCATCAACATCCTTGGTCTGTATATAGTTTACAAAGCCTTCACTTCCAATATGCCTTTAGACCTTTATAACAACTTCAGGGGTTCCAAAAAAGGTAAAATTAAGGGACTAGAGGGGAAAGGGAGCCTAGGGGTAAGACAATACACCAAGTGTGCCCAGAAGTATCTCTGGGTTAGAAGCAAGAAACAAACCCAGAGCTTGCCCCAAAGCTCTGAGGTGCAGCCAGATGCCGTGAACTGATACTGAGGGACAGTAAAGTGGGTATCTCTAGTTAGTTATGTGCACCATCCTGAGAGTACCGGGACACACGCATGTGTCCCCTGTGAGGAACATGCCAGTGGCCCAAGAATGTTCTATTGGGGAATGTTTGGAAAACCAACTGTGTTTTCCAAAGATAGCCTGGGCAACCTGTCCAATTCCACAGGATCATCCTGTGTTACTTATTTATTTATTTATTTATTTATTTATTTATTTATTTATTATGTAGACTGTGATATCATCCCTTCCCCCCACGTCACACACTTCCAAGAATGGACGCTGTGCTTTCAGCCATGGCCCGCTTCACTGATGAAGTCGGAGTCAGACTGTTGATGACCCCTGCACAGAACACACCCTTCTGCTTTCTCTGTATTCTCAGGAGCACAGCCAAAGCTGAAATACAGGTACTGGTAGGGGGGTGGGGGTGGGGCTTGCTGTGCTGAGCGAGATCGTTGATGCTTCCCAATTTGTTAGAATGCACACATGTACACAACTGAGGAAAAGTTCAAGCTGAATGTGGTAGCCCATGCTGGTGATTCTAGCACTAAGGAGACCAAAGCAGGAAGTTCAAGGATATCCTGGGCTCATCTGTGAACGAGTATCTTGAAACAGTCTTAGTTTATCTGGAGTAAGTTGAGGGTAGCTTTAAGAACAGGGAGGAAAGGAGAAAGACAGGGGAAGGCCATTTTGCTGAGCACCAGCTAAGACCAGTGCTGGCTGGTTTATGCTTCTAAGGTCAGGACCCTAAGTGATTGAGGCAGGGTCTGAAGGACAGTCCAGTTAGATGGGGGTGGAGAGGGTGGGGGTGGGGGTGGGGGTGGGGGAATGAGGTGTGGGCATCATTATATCACACTGCTGGCCATAAACAAAGGAAGCTTTTGAACAGAAACTCACCAGCCTTGTCACTAGAACCAGTTCTAGGAGTTCCGGAAAGTAAGAACCGGATTATCTCATTCTTGGACAATTAGAGAGCAGCAGCAAAGAGGCAGGAGAGAGGCGTGGAGAGAGGCAACAGCCTTGGAGGACAGGGCTCCAGGTATGGTTCAAAGCAGTCACAATTGTGTGAGAGTGTGTGTGTGTGTGTGTGTGTGTGTGTGTGTGTGTGTGTGTGAGAATCCAACAAACATTAGAATCATTAAAAATCAACGGGAGTCTGGTGGGGACACAACTAAATAAAAAGGGAGTTGGAGAGACAGTTCAGTGGTCAACAGCACAACAGCTTTTTCAGAGCACCTGAGCTCGGTTCCCAGCGCCCACCCACTCACCACCACCTGGAACGCCGAGGCTCTGATGCCCACCTCTGGCCTCTGTGAGCATTTGCATTGCATTCATGCTGACACTCCCTGCCCCAGACACACACACACATGACTAAAATCTTCAGCTATTGATTGAAAATACAGCTTTATTATTCCCAAAGAAAACCCTTTTGGTTCCGTTATCTTTCCCTCTCTGATTTTCTATTCCATTGCTTTCTAATTTTGCCTTAACTGCCTTTCTCTTCGCTTCCACCTTCCTTGTTTCTTCGGGTAAAAACTTAGGTCATTTAGACTTTTATTTTAGCGATTCTTGGTGATCTATGTCTTCCTCTGCTTCGGCATTCCCTTCCAGGGAGTCTGTTTGACCCATGCATTACATAAGGGGTGGTGGCTTGAATAAGAATGGTCCCTTAGGCTCATTATATGTTTGAAAGCTTGGTCATGGGGGAGTGGCACTTCTTGGGAGGGATCAGGAGGTATGGTCTTGTTGGAGTGGGTGTGGCCTTGTTGGAAGAAGAGAGTCACCAGGGTAGGCTTCTCTCTCTCTCTGTTCTCTCTCTCTCTCTCTCTCTGTTCTCTCTCTCTCTCTCTGTTGTCTCTCTCTCCTTGCTTTCCTGCTGCCAGTGAATCTAGATGTAGAACTACTCCTCAGCTACTCCTCCATCACCGTGTCTGCCCATGTGCCACCAAAATGTTTCCCTTCATGATGATAAGGACCTAAACCTCTGAAACTATAAACAAGCCCCCGTTGTGATGTCTCCTATTCACTGAATAGTCACCCTAAGTAAGAAACATGTTATTTCATTCCACCCATGATGGCTTTTCTGAACGTCTTTAGCATGATGCTAGTTATTAACTGGATTCTCCACACAGCTGTAGTTTTCTTCTTGAACCCACCAAGGTTTGTTCTCCTGCACAGCTGATGCTTGCCTTGCTGTGTGGTTCTTGTGTTTTGGAAACTAGTTTGTGTTCTGGCACGCTGGGTGAGGGGCTGTGCCCTATCTCTCCTTGGTTCCCCCTTTTCTCTGTTTTTTTTTTTTTAAGATGAAGAACTTTTATGATTCCATATTGTCCTTTCAGCCAGACCTCTTCCTTATCTGCCGGCAGCAGCTGCATCATGGCACACACTTTCTTATGATGATGCTTTACTGTTATTGTTATTGGAGCTTTAGAACAGTGTACTGCCACCGTCCTCTCCATGGCTTTTGTACTAATTTAGCATATATCCTAATGGACAAGTTACACGTATCACAATATATCACCAGTGCTTTTCTATAAGCATTTCAGTACCTGTCTTAGTCAGGGTTTCTACTCCTGCACAAACATCATGACCAAGCAGAAAGTTGGGAAGGAAAAGGTTTATTCAGCTTACACTTCCACATTGCTGTTCATCACCAAAGGAAGTCAGGACTGGAACTCAAACAGAGCAGGATTCCAGACGCAGGAGCTGATGCAGAGGCCATGGAGGGATGTTACTTACTGGTTTGCTTCACATGGCTTACTCAACCTGCTTTCTCAGAACCCAGGACTACCAGGTCATGGATGGCACCACCCACAATGGGCCCTCCCACCCTTGATCACTAATTGAGAAAATGCCTTACAGCTGGATCTCATGGAGGCATTTCCTCAAGGGAGGCTCCTTTCTCTGTGATAACTCCAGCCTGTGTCAAGTTGACACACAACATCAGCCCATACAGTACCTCTTCAGTCTGATGTAGGAACGTGCTTATGGGAAGATAAAAGTGTGCAACCATTTTGGAAGATGACTGGGGAGTTTTTGAAGTCCTGCCCACGATCCCATCATTCTACACAGGTTGATGGCCTCAGGGACTGGCATATGACAGAACACTGTAAGACAGGGAGCACAGCTTTGACACCTGTGCAGAACTAGTATATAACCATCATCCTGCTGGAGTGAGCCAGAGCGAGCACATGTGTGCTACTGTGCAGTCAGTCCCCTGAAGACCTAGGAAAATGCAAACTCAGCAATCAGCCCGTCCAGTGGTCTTCCGGGATCGAGAGCGAGAGAGGGCTTTGCTAAGTAGCACAGGACACGTTGGGGGTAGCGGGTAAATCCAGCATCTTCACAATCGTGGTGTTTCTATGGCAATGCCTGAGCCCCAAACTCAAAGCTTATATTTTAAATACGTGTGATTTATTGCATGTCAATTAGACAGCAATAAAACCATAAACATTTATCTGCCTAAAGCAGATTGTGAGTGGCCTAGTGGTCAGTGAACTTGATAACATGATCCAAACAACATGATCCAAACTGAGAAAATAGTATAGGGAAAACAAAAAAGTCTCAGCCTGCAGTGGGACAACGTCTAGCAAGTTATCCCAAGCACACCAAGGAATTCCTAAGGAGAGATGAGGGGGCAGAAACCATGTGCAGAGAAATAATGGGCACAGTCTTCCCAAAGCTTCAGCAAAAGCTCAACCCAGGGATTAAAATAGAAAGGGGTTGGCACGAGGCTCAAATTCTCAAGAAACAAAACTTAGAGGACCATTAGAATTAGCCAACGGGCCAGAGGCGGGTGGAGGGTGGTCAGTGGTTAGAGCCTCAGATGGCAGAAAAGAAGGGAGAAAGAAGAGACAGGAGGAGGAGGGGGTGAAGAAAAGAGGAGGAAGAAAGAATGAGGAAAGGAAAGATGGAAGGAGGGAGGGAAGGAAGGAGAGAAGAGAGAGAGGAGGGAGAGAGGGAGGAACAGAGGGAGGAAAGAAGAGGGAAGGAGGGAGAGAGGGAAGGAGGGAAGGAAGGAAAGAAGGAGGCAGGTAGGTAGGTAGAGAAATGGAGGGATGAAGGAAGGAAGAAAACACCTACCATTTTAAGTATCCAGAATTAAAAAAAAAAAAAAAAAAAAAAAAAAGAGGAACGAGACCCACAATGAGGGAGCGACAGCAGCCTTTTCAATAGAAATGGAAGGTTAGACGACGGAATCCAGTCCCGTGTTGCTTAGTAACAGAGACTTGCTCGGAGATGCATACATACTGTTGGAGGGCTTGTCATGCAAAAATACTGAGCCATATAAACTCAGAGAGCCACAGTGCCACGGGGCAGCAGCATCTTAGGTCTGCCATTGACCAAAACACCACCTCAAGTCACCTGACTGCAGAGGTGGCTGTGACACAGGAAACCGTGCACATGTGTGTGCAAGCGTGCTTGCATAGAGGCCAAGGTGAGGCGTTTTCCACCTAACACTCTGAGACAAGGCCTCTCACTGAACAGGAAGCTGCTTGAACTGGAAGCAGCTGGACTGGCCAGCAAGGCCCTGCACTGAAATGACAAGCATATGTGATTGCTTGGCTTCTCGACACGTGTTCTGGAAATGAACTCAGGTCCTGTGCCTGTGCAAGGCAAGCGCTTTACCGATAGAGCCTTCACCTCAGCCCAAGACAAGCGCTATTGCAAAAAAAAGAAGAAAAAAAAGGTAAAAGAGATGGCTCAATGGTTAGAACATGGGTTGCTCTTCCAGAGGAATGAGTTCCGTTCCCAGCACCCACATAGTGACTCACAACCAGTCTGTCACTCCAGCCCCAGGGCATCTAATGCCCACCTCTGGCTTCCACGGGCACCAGGCACACATATGCAGCACAGATGAACAGGCAGGCAAAATACCCATTCAATAAAATAATAAAACTTAACAAATAAAATCAATGGCGAACTAAAAAAATTTAAAAATTAAGCAAAGATCAGTATTCCTGGCATCTCCTCTTCACGACAGTGCCAGTCAACACAACCTCGTTCCAGACTGTTCTTTAAAATGTCACTGCTTGTTGAGCACTTCAAAGTCAGAGAAGAAATCGCAGAAGGAACTGGGAAGCATTTTAAATTGTCTAGTAGTATGTCATACCAAAATGACACGGTGAAACTGTGTTCAGTTTCCAGCAAACCTCCCAAAGAAATGGCTGTAACCGCCACCTGTTCGAGTTGACTCAAGAAGATGAAAATCCAAAATCGAATACCTTGCCTTTCTCCTGGATCTCCAGCAGGCGTCATTGACTGCTGTGCTTATTTAACAGACTGTCCACAGTGTCTTCGTTCCTTTATCAGTTTCACAAAGGTGTGCTGGGCATCTCCTGAGTTTCAGGCACTTTAGTAGTCGTGAGAGATACAATGGCCGTTCCCATTAGTAGAGTCAGCTCGGCATAATCCTGTGTTCATTATTACTAAAAACGTGGGATCTGGAGGCCTGGTGAAGGGTCCAGCTCATAGCGAGACTCAAGAATTTGTTAGTTAGTTCAATACAGTAACTGTGTTTCAGAAACTTGGGAATTGCTTATATTCTTTGGAGGAGACGAGATGAGGTAAGATGTAATTTAGGGATAGTCAAAACGAAACAGATTATAGAAGGGTAGAAGTTTTCAAATTAGTGTCAGTTGCCAGAGAAATATATAGCAGTGGTTCTTCTTTTAAACTGTGTCTGTGTGTGTGTGTGAGAGAGAGAGACAGAGATACAGAGAGACAGAGACAGAGACAGAGAGACAGGGAGACCTTGGGTGTGTTCCTTAGATCACCTGCACCTGTTTGAGGCAGGACCTCTCATTAGCAGGGAATTTTGCCAAGCTAAGCTAGGTTGGTCATCAGACTCCAGGATCCATCTGACTCCCGCTCCCATCTTGTCATCTTCTAGGATGTCAAACATGAGCCAATGAGTCATGCTTAGCTTTTACATGGGTTCTGGGGAATCAAACACAGGAGCTCAACACAACAGACTCTCAAACCACTCCCAGTCTCAGACCACGATTCTGGACTCTTCTTGCTCTTTGCCTATCAAAAGGCTGGAAGTCCCAGCCACACAGAGGACTGAGGCAGGGAGACCATGGATTTGAGGCCAGTCTGGTAACTTATTAAGACCTGTCTCAAAGTGAAAATGAACATTTACCCAACACATGCATAGACTTAAACTCAATCCCATGTGTAAAACAAAACGAAAACGGTTTCTGTGTTGCCAGACTCCTCCAGTGGGAGCCTTCCATGCCAGCTGGGGAAGGCACTGTCACCACCTCCTTCCCAGCTCTGCCTGTCTCCTCCCTTCTGAGGCAGACCATGTGGAGCCCAGTGCAGCAGATAAGTAATAAATGTCTGATGGGAGTGGCTGCCGTTCAAGTCTTTATCTCTCCCCACCTCCGAGCATCCCATTCCGGCATCCTGTCCACACCATATCCTGGCTCCAAGACCTTTCACCACATTCCTCATCTGCTAGACTAGGAAAATAACAAGGCTGATCAGAGAGACTCATGGGCGTGAGGGGAGGGTCTGGGCTCATATCAGTCGATCAGGGCTTACAGGTGTAATCAAGAACATTCCACCCGCCCTAGCAGACATGTGTCCCTTCTGTCTGTCATTTGCTCAACGCTGCTCCTGAGGACTGTGCTACCCCAGGAAGGAATCCTAGACAGTCTTCATAAAGTCTCCTGCTCACCTTTTTTTAAAAAAAATTACTTTTATTTTTTAAGATTATAATTACATCATTCCTTTCTTCTTTTTGTCCCTCCAAACCCTCCTATATGTTCCTTCTTGCTCTCTCTTAAATTCATGGTCTCATTTTCAAATATATATATTCTAAACATGCCATGCTCAGTCTGTATAATGTCAGTCATTTGTCTGTTTGCAGGGCTGACCATTTGGTAAGAGCCAATTGGTGTGCTCTTCCCATGGGAAGGAAGACTACTTCCTGCTCTCAGCATTCCTTAGCGACCTATAGCTCTCTGTGTAGCAACCTATAGCTCTGTGTAGCGACCTGTAGTTCTCTGTTTAGCAACCTATAGTTCTCTGTGTAGCAACCTATAGTTCTCTGTGTAGCGACCTATAGCTCTCTGTGTAGTGACCTATATAGTTCTCTGTGTAGCGACCTAAAGCTCTCTGTATAGTGACCTATAGTTCTCTGTGTAGCAACCTATAGTTCTCTGTGTAGCGACCTATAGTTCTCTGTGTAGCGACCTATATAGTTCTCTGTGTAGCAACCTATAGCTCTCTGTGTAGTGACCTATAGTTTTCTGTGAAGTGACCTATATAGTTCTGTGTAGGGTTGAGGCCTCGAGGTCTTTCCCTATATACTTTCACATGCTTCTTGTTCCTGTTCTTGCCCAGCTCATGTCTAGGTAGTCTTAACCAGTAAGACTTTTTTGGCATTTGTAAGAGGCCCAGTCTCAAAGTCAAGTCCCTGATCCTCTGGCTTCTACAGTCTTTTCGTACCCCTCTTCTTTAATTTTCCTTGAGCCTTAGGTTCTGGTGCCGTTTTGTAGATGTAGCCATTGGGACTGAGCTCCACAGTTCTGCTTTCTCGCTGGCTGAGGTTCTCTGTAATGGTCTCTATCTGTTATGAAGAGAAGTTTCCTTGGTGGGGGTGAGGACAGTTATTAGGCTAGACCCTGGAGAAGGTTGTGTAGGATTTGGCTGGGTGAAAAGTTTGGACGAGGCATGTAGGGGAAGCCTCTTTCTCAATCTTAAATATGTCTCTGAGGCCAGTGGTCCCCTGGACTCAGATTAGTAAATAGTATGCTCATTCAGTGTGGGAGTCAAACTCCTACCAGCTTCAGTAACAGCTGAAGTACCGCTTCCTCTTTGGTGATATGCTGATGCAGAGGGCACAGGGCCACGTGACACAAAGGATTCTGGGAACTCTCCAACTGGAGTTCCGTTGTCACAGGTGTACATGGCCTTCCCATTCTCTGGTTTCATCATTTCATATGCCTCTTAAAGATTGACATCTCAGGTTGGAGAGATGCTCTTCCAGAGGTCCTGAGTTCAATTCCCAGCAACCACATGGTGGCTTACAACTATCTGTAATGGGAATATAATGCCCTCTTCTGGTGTGTCTGAAGACAGTGTACTCATATACACAAAATAAATCTTTTTTAAAAAGTAAAAAAGATTGATCTCTCTCTCTCTCTCTCTCTCTCTCTCTCTCTCATCTTGTGCATATACATTTATACATTTGTGGGGGTGAGTGCCTCAGGTACTGTTGTCTATCTATCTTGCTCTTTTGAGCCAGCGTCTCTCAGTGTCCTGGGACTTGCTGACTAGGCTACGCTGTCTGGTTGGCCAGCAAGCCTCAGAGATCTGCTTATTTCCACAGCACTAGTGTTACCAGCATAAGCCACCACACCCTGCTTTTTTCACAGATGTCCTGGGGATTGAACTCTGGGCCGCACGCTTGCACAATCCTCACTTTACTGACTAAGCTGTCAGTGCAACCCACCCTTCCTTCTGGACAAGATCGTGTACCCCAGCTGAACTCAAGTTTGCGATCTTCCTGCCTCTGTCTCCCGACTGCTAGATTATCAGCTTGCAATTCCCTGGAGACTTCTCCCGGGTGAGTGAAATTACCCTGCTGTCCCTGAAGCTGGAGAAAGCATGCTTCCCACTGTCTGAGGCCTTGCCACTTTCAGATGAGAGAGAAACACCCTCCACACGCCACTCTACTAGCACCCTCCCACCCTGTCAGAGGGCGAGTGGGCTGTGAGGAGGATGGGCTCCCAGTTCTGTATTTGGAAATGCTCCAGGCTTTTGCATATTGTCTGTGCTTTACCGTGGGTGAGCACAGGGAAGGTGAGGAAATCGAAGCCTGTCATTCTTTCGGAGTCCTGCCCAGAGCAGGGGACTCATGGGAGCCTTCCACCCAGGGCCTTCATAGATACGGATGGTGACAGCTGGATCTAAACACCTGGAGATAACGCCCATTCCATTCAAAGATCCTGGCCTGGGAAGTCACCCAGGGAATATTACCTGACCAAGTGACTAAAGCCTAGTTTGCTCAGTGATTACACCTAATGATTCCTATCATTACCTGGGTAGACACAGCTCTGACTAGCCTTCTGCCCTTGCTCTGAGCTTTCCAAAGCCTTGTGGTTTCTTGCTATCCCACCTGTCTTGGGGCCTTGTGGTCCATCACCACGTGGAGAATGCAGCCTTCCTCCCAGCCCCAGGCAAGTCTTGCTCACCCTGGTGAATATTCTCTCCTCCAATCTACAGTCTCAATGGTAGAATCAATAATCGTCAGACTTCCGGTCTGCAGTATCAATGGCCGGTGTTCATCTCCTCTTCAGCTGACATTTAATGGACATTCCCTCCGTCTCCAAGCACATCCTTCACTCACGTTCTGGCCTCCCCTCCTTGGCTCAGCAGTCTCTCTGCTCCTCTCCCCTCCCCCTTCTGAGATCGTTAATCTTCACTATCAACCCTAATGGATTCAGAAGCCCCTCGGGGACTGCCTAGGGATGGTGGGGGAAGACCTGTCCTAAGTGTGGATGGCTCCAGATGTGATGAGAAAGGAAAAGGGGAGAAACAAAGGGACACCTAACTTCTGGCTGTTGCCTCTCTGATCTCTGAGCACAAGAAGAAACTCCTGCCATTCTCCCTCTGCCATGCTCTCTGCTTCACAGCAGGCGTGAACCATGGAGCCCTGGCAATAGTCCACCAATCCCTTTGAAACTGTACCCTGTCTTCCCTTCCCCTCCTCTTCTCTCCCTCCTCCTTCCTCTCCTCTCTTCTCTCTCAGTGACCTTATCCATCCTCAAAGCATTTGATATCACACATACACTGTCACTCTCAAACTCTCTTCCGAGCTTCAGACTCACAAAGCCTGCCTGACTGCCTCCTCTGGTTGGAAGTGCCAAACTGAGCACACAACCCCTTTTGCTCACTTCCTGACTTACCCACCCCAGCTGCTGGCCTGGACTGTCTCAGTGTTAATCTAAATATCTAGGCCACCACCATTCTTGCCTCTTGAATCCTTCTCCCTACATCAGCAAATTCCACAGGCAAGAACTTTAAAGTATCTCTGGAATCTGCGTTCTGTCCCCTACCCCTACCCTGGCCCACGTCACTGTCAGTCCTTGCCTGGATTGATTTCTTCACTGGCCTCCTCATTGCTCTACCTGGCCCTATTTTTTTTCTCTACACAGCAGCCTGGGTGTTCCTTCAAGACCACAAATGACATTATGCCTTTCTTCTGCTTAGAACTCTCATCTGAGTAAACATTTCAGGATGTAGCTCAGTGGTGATGGGTGGGTGGCAAGGAGATGTGAGTGTGAGTTTAAAGGAAAGAGGCCGGTGTGGGGCACACGCTTCAGAAGGGTTTCGCTTGTCTCCACTGCTTTTGCTTGCTCTCCCATTCCTCTCTCCCAGGCTGCCAAAATGAGCAGCGGCTCCCCACCAAACCCTGTCACCATGAAGTCCTTCCTGCAGACCCGGAAAGCTGATTGTGAAAGTGTGAGCACAAACTACTCTTGGCCCTTTTGAGTTGACTCTTCAGGTGTTTAGCACAGCAATGGGACACTGACCGACATAAACCACAGTTACATGGCCTTTTATTACTGTATTCTGCCTAGTCAGCCTTCCGCACAGGATTTCAGCTCTCCGAGGGCAACCTCCTCCTGTTTACCTACTCCTTGCCACACCCCAGGCCTAGTACAGCAGCAGACATTTCTAAGACTCTCCCCATTTGAGCAAACCCACTCGCCCTCTCCTTCCTACACGCCCACATGAAGAAACTGTCCCCAAAGCCACGTCCTTTCCCATGATGACTAAGGCAGGGCTAGCACAGAAATGCAAAGTGGTGGCCATCAGATTGGTGGTGAGAGAGAAAACTAAAGCCAAGAAATGGCAAAATGCTGTGCTGTCACACCAGCTCCTGGGGAAGGCTCGTGGGGGTGATGGTGGCTGCTGTCTGTCTGTTCCCAGAGCTTAATCTGGGATCTCACAGGAAAGACTTTGTCCCAGGCAAGAGAGAACCATGTCTCAGTACAGCACGGAGCCCTTCCCTCGGTGCCTGCTGCACAGGGTGGTGAGGTCTAACTGACCACGTGCCTTTGTGCTGAGGCCTGTGAGGGGCCCCATGACATCAGTCCTTGCAGAGGCAGCCAGGTAAACACCATCATTACTGTTTGCTGAAGAAATTGCTGGCTGAGCAGTGTGGGGCTTGCCCAAGGTAACTGAGCTAGAACTTCCGTGTTTCTCATCCTCCCTTAAACAGATGAGGGTCTTCAGAGAGGATGGAAGCCTCCAGGCACCCTTGCCTCTCCTCCATCATTGCCAACAAACACACGGTTCTTACTTTGTGAGGTTCTGACCCCAGCTCTCCCTGAAATACTTAAACACGGATGGAGACTGTCAGGTTCGTGTGTCAATAAAATGAGGGTGTGAATATTGTGGTAGAGGGTGTGTCACTCTTTAAAGGGGACAGGGGACATGGTCACAGAAATATTTCAAGGGGACTAACATAGAAGGAAGAGAATTAAAAATAGCCCTGGCTTATACAAGGAAGTAGAGGCGTGGTTTTCAGCACAGTGTACACAGAGGCTTCTGGTAGGACGAGACAGGTGAGGGTCTCGTGTCAAATTACATCACACAGTGCAAAGGTCTAGGGTGTGTGCCTAGCTCACCTAGTTCCCCAGTGTGGCAGGGGAAGGACCAGACCAAGACACAGCACAAGTCATTCAGGTTGCCATCACTAGCCTGGCATGGGGGGGCGGGGGGAGTTTCAGGGGGGCATGAATCCGCAGTGATGGAGATCTACGAGGAGCCAGGTAGATGTGTGGAGACCAGCAAGGGGTGGCAACCATTGTCCCAGGAGAGATAGGGGCAGCACAGTCAGGAGGACATGGTGGGCTACGGGTTTTATTTTATGTTTATGTAAAAGTGGTGACTTAATGTGACAGAAGTGAGAAGTGAGAGAGGGGAAGGGGACAAAGGCTTTGGCTGGGCTGGCCAGGATGGCCAGCCCCACTTCTTATGCCGTGACCTGTTAATACAGTTTCTCATGTTGTGGTGACCCCCCTCCCCCAACCATAAGATTATCTCGTTGCTACTTCATAACTTTGCTACTGTCATGAATCATGATATAGACATCTGTGTTTTCCAACAGGCTTAGGCAAACCCATGGGGGTCGCGACCCACAGGTTGAGAACTGCACAAGCTGGCTAGGTATTGTGAGGACAGTTGCTGTCTGAGACAGCCATGTTGTTTGGAGCGCACATCAGTGTGTGGTAAGGCCATTAAAACCCTGAGCTTGGCTGAGGCCCATTAGCACTGTGCCCCATTTTGACAGGGGAGACCTAGTAGGAAAGGTGGGCTTTTGTTATATACCCAGACTTGGTGCTGTGAAGAATGGAGAGAAGTCAGCCCAGTTGCATTTAGTCTTTAAAGCCTGTTATTCTGGCAAGTTAGGAGGCTGAGGCCAGAGGGTCGCAAGTTCAAGGCCCCCCTAGACAACTCAGTAAGGGTCTGGCTCACAGTAAAAAGTAAAGAAAAACAAAACAAAGAGCTCAGATCCAGCTGAATGATAAGGTGGTGGCCCAGCATGCACCAGGCTCTGGGGTCTCCCTGCTCCAGAGGCTACGTGCGGCCTCCAGAACAGACCTGAGGAAGTTCCCTTGTCCAGAGCCTGGCCTTCCTTCGTGACAGCTGCTGCCTGCCTCGCGTAGGCTGAGGAAGCCTGGTGGCAAGGTCAAGGCCACCCTGTCCCTTGGAGTAATTGAGGATGACAACAGTATTTTGCGTCTCACAGAGACTAGTAGAGATCAAAGGCAGCATGAAGGAGCAGCTGCGACAGGCTGGAATTCCCTGGCAATTCTGAAATTACTGAAATTGGCCACAGTTATGACTGGTTCCATGAAGACTGCCGGCTCCCCGACACTGAGGAGGGATGAGGGCCTGACAGCGGGGTGAGAGTGGTCCGAGTGTGCCTGGTGGAAGCTTGTGCTGACCACGGTTCAGACTTCAGGATGGATTACAGGTCCGGAGATGACTAAAATGGAGTCTGGGAGCCTTCTTGGGGTAGAGAGGAATTAGAGGACCTTGAAACATATGTGAGGGGAGGAAGTGAGTTCCAGAGACTGGCTGTCACCTGTGGCTATATTTCCTCTCAGTAGAGGTTCGAGTTGGTTCTCTGTCCCAGGACCATGGCCAGAGGGTCACAGCATGAACAGCTTGCCTGAGAAAACCACTGACTAAAGTGGTGTGAAAGGAAGCAAGCCCCTGCTGTGTGAGAGAAAGACTACTCCTGCCTTCCAAGGATGGGATCTGGGGGACCTGTGCTAAAGAATTCAGGCAGCCTGAAAGTGACTTTCAGGTCAACTCTCAGTCTCCAAGGTCCCAAGGTTCCAAGGCTCCAAGGCTCCAAGGCTCCAAGCCAGCCTGGGGCTGCTTGCCCCACCCCCATCTGCTACCACAGATCCTGAGTCTGCGAAGGGAATGTTCCTCACAGAATGTCCCTGTTCCGTCAATATGGCACCATTATTAAGTAAACGAGGAAGCTTATTTAATCGAGGCCTCAGAATTTGCTTTTAAAAGTACTTGATGAATTGAAAGCTTGAATAGCGGTGTCGTTTGCTGACAGGAACAATCAAGATATCCCATTAACTCTAGGCTGAGAGGGTGTGCGCTGTGCTTCCGCTGGATACCTTAGCGGAGGGAGCATGGACCTCCAGAGCTGCTCCGAGGTGGCAGGCGCCAATCTATCACAGGCTTTTGCTGGTGTTTTCACCCCTCTTCAAAGGTTCTCCCTGCGGCAAGGCCCGCCTCCATCACTCGTTAGCAGGATGATGGGGAAGAATCACTTTCTGCTTCAGGGTATGGCAGGCCCAAGGGGCCTCCCATCAGGGTAATGGAGCCTTGGGTAGAGGCATGGGGCAGAACAGGCCAGTTGGCTGGGAACCCTTGGGAATGTCTCCTGGGTCACTTCTCTGTCCTCTATTGGACAAGTCAGCTTCTTGTATTTTTAACAGTGCTTCTCTCTGCTCAAGACAGAAACAGCCCGGGAGCAAGGGACTGCCCTGGATGGGCTAAGCTGGTCCGAGTTGACTCTGTGGCTATAGAACATGAACATTTGCCTGTCGGCCCTTTTCTCTCCAGGCAGTGGAGATGCCTTTCTCTCAAACACGTGGCACAAAGTATGAGCAGCCATGCGCCTGGCCTAGCCTACAGAACAGTGGTGGTTCTCAACCTTCCTGGTGCTTCAACACTTCCATACGTTATGGTGACTCTCAGCCATAACCCTTTGTTGCTATGTCATAATTAATGTTGTGACTGTTAATGAATCATGATGTAAATTTCTGATATGCCAAATATCTGGTATGTGACTCCTATGAAAAAGGGTCATTTGACCACTCCCAGAGGTGTTGCAACCCACAGGTTGAGAACTGCTGCTGTCATCTAGTGCGGTGACAGCCTCCCTGGGTCTGTGGCTGTTACAGGAGCTGTACACTCCTGCTGTTGGAGTTAGGTCACTTCTCTGAGGCCAGAAGGTGTCTCCTTCCATGAAAAAGAGAGGTGGACACCCCAATATTTACATCATTCTCTCCTCTTCACTTTGGTCTGCTGACCGTTTGGGGGTGACTCAGAGAAACTCAAGGGATTCTTACTGCAGGTGTCCTGAAGTCTTGGTGACAGTCTGAGTAATTAGCTCACGTGCCCTATGGGGGCACCTGGTCCCTGTGGTCCCCATGGAACTCCCCTGTGACCTTTATACCCCATACACGGTTCTGCCTTCTCTTTAAGGGAGTATTACCAGGACCTATCTGAGTTGTTTCAGGGTGCTAGATGCTGGCATGCGGCCTCCCCTCAAGCCATCTGACAGGCATAAACATGTAATTTTGTGCTGGAGGACAAATCAAACCAAAGAGAAATAAGGTAACATGTGATCAGCCCATCTCAGGAATCTAGCCTCCTCCCACGTAATGACTGTTGGAAACCTCTGCTATGTAACCTCTCAGAGAACTAACAAGACACCTGTCTCCTGCCTGGGACCCCTCACTTGCATTTAACAGTGCAAGAAAGAGCAGGCAGGTGACCTCTTCTTGTAAAACCAAGTGGCTGAACCTTGCCTAAGCCCCGCCCCCAATGCACTGTCTGCATTGTGAGAAGGAGGGAGGGAAGGAGGGGGAGGGAGACAGGGAAGGACAAAGTGGGAGGGAGAATGAAGGGAAGGGGATGGATGGAGGGAGGGAGGAAGACAGACAGACAGACAGAATATGCATCAGCCTTTGCCACTGAATGACAATGCACAGACCTGGGTCTTAGCCTGCAAGGCTATCCTGAAGCAAACAGAGCCCACTCATGGATATGGAACCATAGGCCAGGAAACGAGTTATTGGCTATTCTGCAACTGAGGCTCTAACAACATAAAACCATATAAACATATCAGAATCAGGAGAGTCCCCTTCTGCCTCAACCACAAACTCCCTTGTGGTTAAGTTCTCGAGGGCTATCTCAGGACAATGTAAACCTTCAGCATTAATCAAGCCTGACCGCATGCAAGCTGCGAGGGGTAACAGAACGATATCGTGAACGAAGCTCAGTCGCCGGGTGGCAGCTCTTCATCAGCCATCCACACGGATGTGCTGGGTGCTGCCTGGGAGGGAAACGTAGCCTCTCCTGTCTGAATGTGCCAGGCCAGATGAGCTAGGACACCTGTGGGAGCATGGACTGGCACACCGTTGCTGGGGCACCTCCACATGGCCTCTGTGGTTGGCTCACTCGGCCTCTCACCGTGGTCTCAGAATTCCAAGCAACCCAAAGGTGAATAAAAGCCCGAGTGCACGAGCACCTATTTGTGTCTCTGTGTGGGTCACATTTGCTGACGCCCACAGACCAAGGCAAGTCCTCCTCCAGGTGACAGATAGTTCTTACAGCCCTGTCTGTCCCCACGCACCCACCTGGAGACCATCTAGCAGAGACACACTTTCTCTCTGTGGCACCACGTTGCTGTTACTGAGTCCTTACATGTCAAACTGCCCTTTCTTTCTGTCCCTGGTGGCGAGGGCAGGGACTGGCACGGGAGCCCCTGTGCCCTGCACAGCGGCTGATAGTGAGTACCGGTGAGTTCTGGAGAAGGAAGTGGGAGGGGAAGGAACTGAATGAGGGAGGAAGAAGCCCTGGGAAGATGGAGACATTCTCTGAAGGGGACGTGTGGGAGTGTGTGGGCTGCTGAGTGTCCTGGGCACCCACCCCATTCCTGGAAAGTCAGTCTTTAACCACACAGGCAGGCTCTTCTACCCTCAGCTGGATCAGTCCTTGGTGCCTTCTAAGCACAGCTCTGGCTTCCTCCCCACTCCTAGCGCCTCCCCCTCCTCCCCCTTCCAGTGTCACAGATGCCACACCTTTACTTGCTGCCTCGTTGTCCTGAGTGTGTGTGTCACCTTGTGTCACCACTGAGTTCCCAGCTGCCCCCTGAGAAAGCACAGGGACTGGGAGATGGATTCTGCTATGAAATCCACGGGCCATGAGGTCAGGGGTGCTCTGGGACCACATGTGTCCCCTGTCCTGTCAGGATCGAGTGGAGCTGAGACTCCCCAACCTGCACACTGCAGTGAGGCCACGTGGCCCTGGAGTGAGGCTTCCATTCTTTTGGGAGAAGAGGGTTCTCCTTGTGATGCTGAAAGGGGCCCTGCTGCTAGAGGTGTGCCACCCATGGATGGGGATGCTGGAGGGTGGAGCCTGACCTCAAAGGTCTGACAGGAGCCCGCCTCCTGCTTTGCCAAAGGGGTTCTGCAATGATCTGGCCCCAGGGCAGGTGATGTTCCCATGGACAGGTCTTCCCAAAAAGGTTATTTAAAAAAAAAAAAAAAAGCTTGTTTTTAAAACAGGGAGCAACAAACCATGAAGGCAGCTTTGGATTTCAGATCAGCTCCAGAGTTCCTATTATCTCTGTTACTGACCCTCCCCTGTCTCCCCAAGCCCCTCCTCCCTCCCATCCTCTCTTCCAGCTTCCTGCTAAGGCTAGTAAATGAACCCCAGGGATAGAGAAACTGGTTAGAGAGAGAGCCAATTCCCAAGTTCGGGGGGAGAGGGAAAGCAGGCAGGCCTCCCACATAACCCGCAGTGACTGGTGCCAACTTACTCCAACTTTACCACCAAGCTATGGTCCACACTGCTGGAGGTGGATGGTGCCTGCTTACCTCTGACCCACATTCTAGGGCAAGCCCTAAAGCGAGGCAAATACACCCTTGCTAACCCAGCACCAGGAAGGTTTGGCTAATTAGCAAAGGAGACACTGTAATAGGAGTTTTCATCAGTGGGTTCAACAATACCTTGAAAATGTGGCTGGCTACTGAGACACAATGGAGCATCTTGCAGGCCCTGCCCCTGGAGGAGGGCACCCAGTCACACAGCTGCTCCAGGCCATAGCCACTGCAGAACTGAGGTCGCTGGACATCTCAGGAGCCCCTCCCACCAGGGATCCTGCCTTGCACTTACCTCTGAGTGACATTAGTCATTAGTGGAGGGTCCTTGCTGTGTGCCTACTATGTATAGGGAGCAGCTCCACACACTATGTGCATCGGCTGCCTCTGAAACTCACGGTGACTCCCTTGCACAAGGGCAGAAGTCCAGGCCTGCCCAAAGCGTCACAGGAAGGAGGCGGCAGGGCTGGGATCCGAATCTGTACAGGCTGGCAGTCACAGCCTGAGTCCCACACTCAATCTGGTCTCCTTCCTGCCACTGAGGGGCCTGGACAGCTGACCTCTGCCCTGTCCTGCTGGCTTCCTCCCTGGGTGCTAACTCTGTCTGCATGGGGCCCTCCAGTCTGACATCGTAGCTCATGTACATCGTGTGCGTCCCAACAGAATCTCTCTCGGTCACTCTCTTCATGGGCGTTGTTTGTTTTGCGGCCACAGCTGACTGATACAATAGGAAAAGGGCTCCCCGAAGAAAGAAGCCTAGATGAGAACGACCAGAAGAAATTCACCAAAGAAAGTCAAGAGAAGATGAATTCCAGGCAGAGGAAGGAATGAGTGTACGCGACAGCCAATTAGTCAGTGGAACCTCACTGTTGGCTTTTAATAGTGTCTTAAATGTTCCGTTTAATTTACCAGTGAAGAATCGGGAGCCAGATACTGGGGCAAAGAGAAAGCACCCAGCTGACCTTCCTCGTCAGCCAACATCCCAAAAGGAAAAAGCCATCCTTCTCCACACCAACTCAAAACCCTTCAAATTGAATGTCCCTCCCTTCTACTTCCTGTGCGTCTCACTATTCATCCCCCTCACTTCCTCTTACTCTCTGTAGGTTTTTTTTTTTCCTATGTCCACTCCCTGTCAGCTGGCTGCTTGCTTCACCTCTTGATCTACGTTGACTTTACTTAATCCCATTTACAGTAAGCACGAAGCTCTTTGGTTAAAGGGGTGAGCTGGGGATAGGCACACAAGCTTGGGGGTTCACAGTGTGACCAAATAGCCTGTGACACAGCACTCCCTTCTTTATCACTAATCTGAACATCCACCCCTAAAATGGATAGAACTACCCACCCTAAAGTGTGTGACCAGACTCAGGTCAGAAACCAAACACACCCAGTCCTCAGGGGCTGCCCTTACATGCCTTCCTCTCTGCCTCTGAGGAAGATCTTCACCTTGGCCTATGTTACGTTCCAACACCAGCATCGGGACTTTTTAGCCAACAGAACCTTACAGCTCACACCTCTGTGTCTGGATTCTTTTGCTTCATGGTGTGGTGTGGTCCTGTCTGATCTGTGTCTTCCCTCCTCCTTGGTAAATATGATTCTGTGATGTATCCGCTCTCTTCCCAGGATAGTGTGAAACCACTTGGGCTGGAACCCAGGGCTTCACGCATGCTCGGCAAGTATGCAGCATGAACCACATCCCCAGCCCTCTGAAAGATCCACGGGAGGCTTTGAAGGGTTTGCATGTAAGCAGCTCTTTTGAGGGACTAGCAGGAGCAGGTCACCTAAGGGAACCGAGTGGGTGAAGATGGGGGGTCATTCATGGTAGGGACTGTAGACACACCAAAGTGGACCGGAAGCAACCTTATCTAATGATGGTTTAAGATCACTTGCTAGAGAGGAGGTTGAAAGCCATCAGGGGAACGGACACAGATAGTCGGTGATGGAGGGAGGGGTAAGATGCACCAGCAGCTGGGATAGGAGACTCTGGAGACATAGAACAGAGCTGGTTCTGGGTTCTAGGACCTACACACGTTTTCCTCCGTGATATCCAATGTCTCGTATGCGTTTCCAGTGATTGCTGAGGCTGAAGCCCTCCACAGCTCCATTAGGCTGGATGGACATGGACCCTGGAACAAGGCTTCTCTTCTCCTGTGTCTGTCTCCCAACTCAGTTGCTTTAGCTGCTGGGTGGTGGGGTGGGGCTTTCCCCACATGCTCGTATTTCCACCCAGTATGCAGGCTCACACCGATAAATGGACGGTAACTGACTTCCTCCAGGCGGCATTCGGAGTCCAGGCAGGAGCTGCCAGGTGTCTTCTGAGCGGCCTCAGGTGGGCATCACATGGGCATCCCAGCTGCCATAGTCATCTTCTCAGGCAAGCCATGAAATCCAGCCCAGGTCCAGGGGAGTGCAGGGACTCCCACATCCCAGGAGGGGCAGGGTGAAGATCGAGGAGGGAAAGCTGACAGGTCAGGTCCGTGGTGGGACAGATAACAGCCCAGGAGTCATTACATCAAGTGGCTGGGACTTGCTACTGGCTTAACGGCTTCTTCCTTTGCCCTAAAAGAATCTACATGCAAATCCATTTATACTGCAAGGAACAGAGTCACATGCTACATAAGGACTTGTTGGTTAACAACAAACTACATGTTCATTGATGGTCCCTTAGGAATCTAGCCCCCAGTGATGTCATAGCTGGTTTAGTCTGTGCGGATGCACGGTAAGACAAAAGTGCCAATCATGTCCTTGCCAGTATGCAGGCAGTATCTATTCCTTATGCCATGCAGAAACACACCTTCCACAAAGGCCCCATTGAGGTGTCTTAATGACGTGAAGCTATTTGGGGGTCCTTGGGCATCAGATTTGGGCACCTCCCTTGGATCGATGCAGAGTCCTTTGTTCCTGACCTGGAGGTGAGCTTGCCCTATTGGTCTTATTGAGCTAAGGCCAGAAATCAGCAAAAGTGCTCACCTGGAGCTACCGAGCTCAAAGCTACCATAGACAGGACATGAAGATCAAGAGCGCTCCTACACCCAGATCCTAGGCTTCAGTCTCTTCCTGGTTAAAGCTCTCCAGTGACCTTGGGGACACTGTGAAACTTTTTTGGCCTTAGTTTCCTCATGTTTAACATTGAGACGATAACAGCACCTCTCTAGAGGAGTTGCTGGGAAGGGTGAATGAGGTTATAAATGCTCTTGGCTGGGCCCTTGGCAGCAGGAAGGACTAAACGCCAGCCACACAGGTAGACAATAGACATACCATAAAACTAGAAATGGCTTCTCCCGTCAGAGAATGTGAGCTTCAGGGACAAGGCCAGGAGGTTTAGGGGTACTGGGTCTGATTTCTGAACTATCTTTCCTGGGATTCTCAGCAGAAAAACTTGCTTTAGATTTAAAAAAAAAAAAAAGTGTCCATTGCTGCAATCTCATTGCAAACATCCGAGGGTGTGGGCGTTTCCCTGTGTAAAGTTTTTAAAGTGCCCTCTTCTCCACATTACACGTCACTAGTATCTCCCTCTTTGTGGTGGTGATGAGGGTGAGGGTTATCATTGGTTTTTCTGGAAAATGCACAGTCCTTAAATGGAGTTTTTATAGCTACCACACACACAAAAAAAGAATTAGCTGCTCCGTCCCCAGGGGAGCCGCCTTTGACTGTTCAAAACTGGGAGCAATGAAGGGTTTTATTTGTGGAAACTGGGGCATCCGGTACCATCTACCTAGGGAAGCAGATTTTTTAAAACCACCTACCAACACCTCTGCATACCAAAATAATTAATAAAATCTTAGGGAATACATTAATCTTATATATATAGGCAATCTCCTAACGTCAGGGGCGCCTTATCTTCCAGATGTGGCTTGCTTTGAGCTATTGAAGCGACCTGGGTCTCAGTGACGAACCGTCTGAGGATAAACATCTCTGAGTTCATACCCACACAGGCAGAGACCGTGAGCAGAGGGCAGAGGTCAAGAGAGGTAAGTGGCTTGGGATCACACAGCCGACGTGAGCCGGGGCAGAACAAAGCTCATGTCTGTTGCTGCGCATCCCCTGTGCCCTCTGGCCTGTTGCCTGCTCATGGAAGAGACCCCCGCCTTGCCTTGGGCTGCTTGGCTCTGTAAGGACCAGGAGTTAGTAATTAATAAGTCTTAAACGTCATTTGTTTGTACACGCACGCCACTGATATTTCTTGACATATTTAACATAGCAACAGTTATGTTAGGCAATATAAAATAGCCCAACTTTCCAGGCATTTCCCAGGAGTTTGAAGTAAAGTGGGTGCTATAGTTTGAATCTAAGTGTCTCGCAGAGGTGTTTGGGTAAAAGTGTAGCACTTACTATCCGGGGGCTGCAAATCTTTAGGCGGTAGGGTCTACTGAGGAATATTCAGGTCTCTGAGAGCCTGTCCTTGAAAGGGCTGGGGACCTTAGCTGCTCGCTTACCATGATGCATTGTGTGGCCCAAAGCAGCAGGGCCAACCAGAGACCGAGACCTCCAAACTGTGAGCTCAACCAAAACTTTTTTTTTTTTCTCCGAAAGCTGATGGACTCTGATAGTTGGTAGAGTAACAGAAAGTTGACTAACACAGTGGCAACGACAGGCAGAGAACGCTAGAAGCAGAGATATATAGATGTGGATTCCTAGCCAGGCACATGGGGCTGTCAAACCTTCCATCTAAATAGTTCAAGAATCTATTTCCTTTGCTTGATGGAGGCTGCCACCCACTTGCTAGGTCGTCTGCTTCGTATTTGTCATCTTCCACAGCATGGCTACTAGGGCCAGGAAGAGCCCTGTTTAGTGCCCCAAACATCAGTGGTGAGGAGACCACCATACCATACACAGGGCCTAGCCACAGGGAAGACACTCAACCAAGGTCTGTGGAATGAATGAATCCAGGGGTATTTATGGCACAGTGCAGCCTGGTGACATCATCTCTCTCTCTTAAAAGGTCTCTCTCTCTCTCTCTCTCTCTCTCTCAAGATTTATTTATTATTATATCTAAGTACACTGTAGCTGTCTTCAGATGCACCAGAAGAGGGTGTCAGATCTCATTACAGATGGTTGTGTTGTTGCTGGGATTTGAACTCAGGACCTTTGGAAGGGCAGTCGGTGCTCTTAACCACTGAGCCATCTCTCCAGCCTTTAATTTGTAAGATTTTATTCAAATTAAAAAAAAATGTTTCTGCCAATGTTCAGGCTAGACATGCCTGAGGAAGGGATACCCTCTCTTGGCACTTGTGCCTGCTTCTCCATGGGGTGTGCTTTGCCATGACAGAGTTAAGCAAACATGTCTTGATTGCCATATGTTGCTATGCATCCAAGGCTGGCCTCAAACTCTTAGTCCTTCTGTCGGAGTCTCTGGAATTCTGGGATTACAGGCTCTCTAATTACTTATCCAGATTCCTGGAGGTTTTAGCATTCTGATTAGTATAGAGATTTTGATTGAGATAAGAATTTAAACTGTCGGGGCGTGGTGGCGCACGCCTTTAATCCCAGCACTCAGGAGGCATAGGCAAACAGATTTCTGAGTTCGAGGCCAGCCTGGTCTACAAAGTGAGTTCCAGGTCAGCCAGGACTATATAGAGAAACCCTACAAAGAAAAAAAAAAAGAATTTAAACAATAAAAGCATGTGTGTGTGTGTGTGTGTGTGTGTGTGTGTGTGTGTGTGTGTGTGTATCACTAAGTGTTAGCGTGGCCTCTGGTCCAGGTCTTTCTCCAGTCACACTGGAGAACACTGTTAGTCGAGAGTGAGCGTACAGGACAAAGGGTTCTGTTTGGAACCTGGGGCAGGCTGTTAATAGACTTAAGCTCCTCCAACAAGGATTTCTACCTCTTTGGCCTCTGGCATCCCTTCTGAGCTGACAAAGGCTGTCTCTACACATAAGAAGCTGCTGTGGTTTGTGTGAGAAGTGACTCGAAGGCTCATGAGTTAAAGGCATGGTCCCTGCCTGGTGGGCTTTGGTGAGGTGGTTGGATCTCAAGGGCTCTGATGGAATCAATCAATTGATCCCTTGATGCAACTGATCCCTTGAAGGATTCACAGCATGGTGGCCTCCTTGGAGGTGGTGGGATGAGAGGAATGAGACCGGGAGGAAGTGAGTCACTAAGGACGTGGCCTCCTTACTGGAGGCCATTCCTCTTCCTAGATGTCATTATGTGAATATCTTTCTTCTACCATGATGTTCTAAGGCTTACAGCCACAGAGCCAGATGACCGTGGAAACCTGCGAAAACCCATGAGCCTAAATAAATCCTTCCACCCAAGTTCTGCTCCGGCATTTTGTCACAACAATGAGAAGAGAGGGAAGTGGCTGTTTCCAGAGAGGGCAGCTTCACTTGGGCTCACGCTGTGTAGATATGGGACAGCGGGGTTCAGGAAGGCACCAGTCAGTCAGTCACTCAGCAGACCAGGGTGATGGAGAAGGTGCTCTTGAGGTGAGTGGGATTCAGGAGGCATAAGCTGAGAAAGGGAGGAGCCGGGATGGTGTCAGAGGGGATGAGTTAGGTAAAGGGTTGACAGGAACACTGGGGTTACCTTATCCTTTTGTGTCTGGAATCCATGTGACAGTCATGTAGGCTGGACCGCAGAAGGAAACCTGTATCTAACCTTCCTGCCTGCATTTATCAGTCCCCAGAAGCAGGGGCCAGGAAGGTCACTCGCTGGACCAGATCAACTGGAAATCCTCGTGTGGGCCGGGGAAGGAGGCTGGATTCAGTGCTGTCTAAGCACTCTGCAAACCTCCCAAGTCTTTCTCTTTGGGAGAAGTCAGTTTTTTTTTGTTGTTGTTTTTGTTTTGTTTTTTGGTTTTTCGAGACAGGGTTTCTCTGTCTAGCCCTGGCTGTCCTGGAACTCACTTTGTAGACCAGGCTGGCCTTGAACTCAGAAATCCTCCTGCCTCTGCCTCCCGAGTGCTGGGATTAAAGGCGTGTGCCACCACGCCCGGCTGAGAAGTCAGTTTTAAACAATGATCAAGATTTTAGAAGAACTGAGAAACATCTAGAAAAATCAGTTGCTGGGAACTTTCAGGAAGCCAAGCCTGTAGGCAGAGTACTTTTCCTTTCCCAAAAATGTCTAAAAGAGAGAGGAGAGAGAGAGAGTTCTGTTCAGTCATGGGAGAGGCCAAATGCCCAGTTTTCCCCAGAAGTCCACACCCTCCAGAAGGCTGGATGTGCCTGAGGTAGGGATACCCTCTCTTGGCACTGGTGCCTGCTTCCCCACGGGGTGTGCTTTGCCATGAGAGCTAAGCAAACATGTCTTGATTGCCTTCTCAGAAGCTTGCTTGGGCCCGGTCGTGAAGGCCAGCTGTTGGTCACAGCAGTCCCCTGCCTTCCAAGCTTACAATAAGGGCCATTCATGCGTGGTACTTGAGACCGTCTTCTGTGCCAGGCACCATGCTTCAGGGTCAAGTGGAGAAAATGGCTAAGACTCGGCTGCGTTCTTCAGGACCTCACGGGTGATTGGGGAAAAGCCACTAAGGAAATGTTATGCTCATGCTGTGTAGATATGGGACAGCGGGGTTCAGGAAGGCACCAGTCAGTCAGTCACTCAGCAGACCAGGGTGATGGAGAAGGTGCTCTTGAGGTGAGTGGGATTCAGGAGGCATAAGCTGAGAAAGGGAGGAGCCGGGATGGTGTCAGAGGGGATGAGTTAGGTAAAGGCCTGGAGGTGACATGTTTATCAGTCCATGTTCTGTTTCTGTGACTAACAAATGGGAGGGGTTTGTTTAGTTCCATTTTGAAGGGGCTTAAGTGCATGTGGCATGGCCCACGTGATGAGGCTCCTGGCAATCTCTCACTGCAGTGGTGATGTCATGGTGGGATTGAGTGACAGGGAGAGACCGCCCACAAACCAGGAAGCAAGGGAGCTGGAGGGAATCACCCTTGGTGGTGCTGGGTTTGGAATCTAGGACCTTGTGCATAGCAGGTAAGTGCCACAACCCTCTGATACCCCAGCTTAATTGTTCTGTGGTAACTTGGTCTTGTGACAACAGCTGGGGTCCCACGAGAACAACTTTAATTCCTTCTGAGACCTAAGACCTCTCAGGAGGCCACACCTCTCAGGGTCTCATGGCCTCTTGAAATCACCATGCTGGGACCAGGCTTCCAAACATGAACCCAAGAGGGACAGAGCACACCAAACCACAAGCACTGGGGATAGCCAGGACTTGCAGCAACTCGTAGCAATAGATCAAAGTGGAGAACTATGATTGACAGGTGAGGGTATAAGTCCAAGGACCAATGAGAGAGACCAGGTGTGCTCCCAACACCCTTAGAGGTCCTGTAGGGGATCCTATTCATTCAGTGACAATCCAGGAGCTGTTAGGGGTCAGCTTCACAGTCAGTTCTGGCTCTCAGACCATTTGGAAAACCACCTAAAATTCCTTCCATTTTGATTCAAAGAAACATCGGATTTGCAGTTGGTGCTTAATCAGCACTGACTCAGGCCCCCTTCCCCGTCATCCCCAAGAATAGGCATCACAGTCTCACGACAGATAGCCTGTCCTGTCTGATCACTTTCAACCACATACTGTTCTGAGTCAAATTCTCTATTGGCCATCTCACGATGGAGACAACGAAGCTGACTTTCTCAGTACTTGGCTTGGGGAAGGAAATGATTTTCAACCCACAGCAAAGATAGAAATCCAATTTAAGTGGGATGCTTTGTTGAGGAGAGGTGAGAGTTAACTGGACCTGGCTCTATAGCGTGACTATGAATCCAGGCAGGGACGGGGTGGTCTAGTGAGAGCCTCAGACACCCATGATCTTCACTGAGGCTGCTCTGCTGGGTGGATGCCTGGCCCCGGGAGTTGAGTTCTAGGGGGTTGGGGAGGTGGGCCTCTCTCCCCACTTTAGGCTCAGCTTCAGGGTCAGGCTTTAGGGGACCCTTCGTGATGTCACCTCCACCCTGGCTCCTTGCTCCCAGCTGACATTGTCCCCCTTTCTGGAGAGCACTTTGATCTGTGATTGTCATCTCGGCTGGTTATTGGGTTTAACACATATGACTTAAGGGTCTCTCATTTCCCCCCAGGAACTGCCTCTCCCAGGAGACACGTCTGTGGCCTCTGTGGCTTTCATCTTTGCTTGCTCATTGCTGGGCTTTCCACAGATATGGCAATGGTCAGCAGGACTCCGTGAGTCTCCATACTTAGAGAGCTCTCTGCACTTTCTCCCTCCCGGCATGCATCCTACCAATGGCATACTTTGTTTTCTAGTAGGTAGAATCTAAACGGGGAGCAAGACACGGGGACTTGTGTACCCCCAAGTCATTCCTCACTTTAGACAAACTCCCAGATTTTCTGCTGGCTAACTGATAAAGGAGCCCTGGCTGCAAATAAACAGCCCCGTGGTGGAGCCCCAAACAAGATAAGCTCCAGAATTCTCAGGTTAAAAGACACAGGGGCCCAGAGTGGGAACTACAAAGGCTTGTTCTGTCTCAGGTATCCCAGGATGACCTTAAACTCATCCAGGTAGCTGTGAATGACCTTGAACTCCTCCTGCTGCCTCCATCTCCAGAGTGCTAGGACCACAGATTGTGCAAACACCCCGTTTATGTTGTGCATGGGATCAAACCCCAAGGCTTCCTGCATGCGAGGCAAGCAGGGAACCACCTGAGCCATTGCCCAGCCTGTCCTTGGGGTTTCGATAAAACACCAGATTTCTTGTGGCCAAGACCCCAAAGGTACCCATTTCTGGGAGGAGAGCTGTTTCTCCCAACAGCTGGAGGGAACCGGAAGTGGCCTTTACTCTTAAACCAAGAAAGGAATCCCCCTCCCACTCCCGCTGCCCCCCAACTCCTGCTCTATAGGAAACTCCATCTCCACATCACTTAGCCCATCACTCACTTTCCACGGTCCTGGGATCAGAGATGGACAGGGTTTAGCTGCCTTTAGCAGGGAGATGATCCAGGCTTAGGAGCGGTTCCTACTGCGACTAGACTAGAAGGATCTCAGAGGGACAGGATAGGGAAGGGGCAGAGCAGACATCCTGGACCAGCTCTAGGGGCACCCTGGCTTGCGTCACCAGGCCCACCCCCTTCAAGACATCACAATCTATGGGCTGAGACCCCCCCGCGCCTCATCATTGTGCGTTTGCGACCAAATAATCCAACCAACACCCACCCTGCGAGTGGGGGAGGAAAAAAAAAAGGAAAAAAAAAAAGGACTGTCCTGAGGCCGGCTCCTCCCGCCCCGCCCCGCCCTCTTCCCTCCCGCCCGGGGCCCCCGCCCCCGCCGGGCAGTGAGCGCGCGCCGGGCGCCCCGCTCCGCCGCCCGCGCCCGCCCGCCAGCCCGTCAGCCCGCGGCGGGGCCGGCCCTTCGCCCGCCCACCAGCCCCTCGCTCGCCGCCCGCTGCCAGCCGCCCGCCGCCCCGGCCCGCCGCGAGCGCTCCATGGCTGCTCAGGAGTGGGACTGGTTCCAGCGCGAGGAGCTCATCGGGCAGATCAGCGACATCCGTGTGCAGAACCTGCAAGGTACGGCGGCCCCGGCCTCCCCGGAGGGGCCGTATCCACCAAGCGTGGGCCCCGCTGGGTCCCCCGTGCGCCCCGGAGCCGGTGTGGCTGGCCTGCGCCGGGCTTGCAGAGCTCAGGGGGTGGGGCGGTGCGTGGGCGTGAGTGTGTGTGTGCACGCGTGTGCGTGTGGGCACGCGCGTGTGGGCACCCCATTCCCAGCAGGGGACCTTCACCCCCCTCCTCCCGCCTCCGGTAGTTTAGAGAAGTTTGTAAGTGGAGTCTTGGGGGCGGTGGCCCAGGTCAGGGCCAGTAGAAAGTGCCACTGTGTGTGCTGTGTGCGCCTAAGCCAGACTTGAAGCACTTTCTGAAGTATCTATGGGGCTGGGGACCTGGAGTGGGGCACAGCGTCAGTCCTCAGAGGCTCTGGATGATGGGGGCACACTGAGGACTCCAGTGAACTGAGTACTCAGTAGACCTTCTCTACCCAGCCCACAGACTGGGGAGGGGCTGGAACCAAACCCCCTTGCCTGAGGCGGTTGACAAGAGGAAAGAGAAACTCCTGGTGGCCTGTGTGTCAGACTTGGGCTCTGTCACCTATGAATATGAAGTATCTTTCAAAAGAAAGTATTGGGTGTGGAAACTTAGCAAACACACACACACACACACACACACAGAGAGAGAGAGAGAGAGAGAGAGAGAGAGAGAGAGAGAGAGAGCACTATCTAAGGAAAAGAGACCCACCTCTCCCACTCATAAAAGGCATTGCTCTCAAGCCCTGTGGGTGGAGTGTGTTTCAAGCCCTGTCTATCCTATGGGAGCTTTGCAGAATTGGGCATAAATCCACTTCCGGCCTCCTCACCCACCTGGCCCCGTGCACAGGTGAGGCTGGGTGAGCCACTTCCCCTACTGACTTGGGGCTGAAGAAGAGTCCAAGGTTGAATTTGCCAGGATCCAACTGGGAGGTCTGGACAGAGGTGGGGCAGGAGGATTGTGGGTGTCCCTCTTGCCAGCAGGGCAGGGAGTCCCTGCGGGGGTGGGGTGGGGGTGGGGGTGGGAGGTAAGGGGAAGAGTCTAGATTAAACATTACACCTGAGAGAATGTTTTCTGGGAGCTCACGTGGCCCTCTCCAACTGAGGTTTGGCAAGGACAGTGCAGTTTTGCAGAGGTGACCTGAAAAGGATCCAGCGGGCGGCTCAGGGAGTGGGCACTGCACTGGCAGCTCTGGGTTCTGCTACTGTACAGCTACTGTGATTTGTGTCAAAGGAGGAGGCTCAGAGCCGCAGTGATGGAGAGAGCTTGGGTCTGGTTAGGGGTGGGCAGCATACCATTGCTGAGATGGGATCTGGTTGGGGCTGTCAGATCTGGTGTGTCTCATGTACCTTAGGCAATCACTAGGCATTTTAATGAGCACATACTATCTGCTGCAGCCAATTATTCTTGTAGGATCAGGTCCCCTCGTAGAGCTCAGTTATTGTAAAGGAACAGGTGTCAGAGTGAGGCAGAGAGGCGGGACTACACAGCATGATTTGCAACGGTTCTTGATGGGTTGGGGGTGCGTGTCTCAGCTCCTCGCTTTGAGGTGACCACACTTCCAGGCAAAATGAACAGCAATGGATTCTGTTAGTAAGAGGCCAACTTCAAATCATGTATCTCAAATGTCATATGTATTACAAACATGTATAACATCTGATTTTAAGCGTAAGCTTAGCATGCTTTTAGTTGTGGGTACACCTCAGGTAATTGCTACCTACATGAAGATTCCCAGGTCCCTCACCTTCCTTCCCAGTCAGTAACCTCACCTGCCCATCACCAAGGCAACCTTTATCCTGATCCTGATCCTTATCCTCATCTTTGTTTTTAGTTCATGTAGGTTCAATTAGTCTCTGGACCCCGTCACAGTTGAATGGTGCAGTTCAGTGTGTTCTCTTGATGTGGACCTTTTTGATCAACTCGATGTTAGATCCATCCACACAGTCTTTACTATAGCTATAGTTCCTTTTAACTGCTGAGTACTATTCCACTGAATGGATATACCACCATTCTATTCTCCACTCGTCTGAGGAAGGACCTTTGGGTTGTTTGCAGCTTGGGGTGAAGTCAGCTGTGTTTTGGGGGGGGGGTGAACATTAGTTCTGTGCAGTTGTTGAGTGAGACTTGTCTGCTTTGCCTGGTGTTGCTGAGATAAAGGTCAGGTTCAGGCCAGGGATCTTGTCTTCTATTTCTTTGTTTCTCTGTCTGGATTAGGGGCCTAACAGATATTCTCTTTTTTGTTCCTGTGGTATTGAGAAGGTCTCAACCAAAAGTTCAAGTCCAGAAAGCATTCTACATTGATCTCAGAGCATCTGCTGAGCCAGCTGGTGGATGTCAGAGGCCCAGATAATTGTCTGGATGAGCAGTTGAGGGCTGTACCAGAACCCTGGCTCGCCTGAGTTTAGGTGGGTTGTGGGTGGGCGTGGCCAGCAGAGCCTGGCTCTGGGTTTGATTTATAAGCCTGTGACTGTTCCCGGTACAGGTGGCCACAGTGCCTTGGTAATCACAGTTGGAGACAGTGGGACTTCAAGGCTCTGCAATCAGAGGGATGGAGGCTCCTGGTACCATCTGCAGGCAGCTCCTACTGTCAGTCTAACAAGGCTGATTGGAGTCTTCTGTTCCTGGCACGAGGTGGTTCTGGGGTCAGCAGGGAAGGCAGGCTGAGGTTAGGCCCTGCGGGCTGCCTTTCAGAGAGCAGCATAGAGTTAGCTGATCCTTCCTCCCCGGGTGTCCAGATGTTTATTAGGAAGCACGTTGACTCACATTGTCCATACATTCCACCCCTGCCTCTGTCCCCCTGGCCTGTAGGGTTCTAGAATCCAGGCTGTGATTGTGATATGGAAAACCTTCCCCCAGAGGAACACTGGGGTGGAGGGAGGCCAGATGGGCTGCGTGGAAAACCCACGAATTCCTCCATTAACAGCCACACAGTCGATGAGACTGTCAGACAGGAGCCCACGATGGCCATCGAGCTGTTTGCCACCAAGGCTCTCTGGTGCAGCATGGCATCCCTTGGCACAGACTCCCTGTGAAAACTTATAGGGTCCCTTGCATGGAAGTGGGGGTGGCTCTGGCTGTTGACCTTTTCACAGAGGAGAAAATGACCCACGGGAGGAAGTTCCAAGCAAAGGCCCACTGACCCCGAGTGTCTGCAGAGCCATGGCAGGTGGTATAGAGGTTAGAGGTGGCCAGGCGAGGCCTCCTCCCAGCTGACTGCCGAGTGTCCCAAGGACAGTGTTGCTGGCCTCTCCTCTTTGCTCCAGAGTCCAGATGAGGAGTGACCCACTCTGGACAAGGGCTTCGGAGCCAGGGTTTGAGTGGGCTCCTGCTCATTAGGAGCCTGGTAACTATCTCCCAATCCCCAGGTTTTCCATTTTGCGTGGTAATGTGGGGCAGGCACAGTGAACCTTTTAGGACACCATTTCCGGCACCAGGACAGTCAGGGCTCAGTTCCCTGATGCAGCTGTATGGTGGTCATCTCTGTTTTGGGGCTGTCTCCTCTTCTGCTACCTTAAGGATTTAATGCCATCGTTTCTAGCCTGATTTTTTTCTAGAACAGCTTGGCTTAGACTCTCCTCTCAGAGGGGGCTCGGTGAGGTCGTTGGGACAGACACCAGGCTGTCACATCCCTCCTCTGAGGGGCACTCAGCAGCATCATTGCCATTGTCTGGGTCCTGCTGACTGTGATTTCTGACAGGCACTGCCACCTTTAGTCAGAACCGCCCCCAAGGTCATGTGACTTGCAAGTCTAGATGGTATCTGAACCCAGGTGAGGCAGAGGGCAAGCATTCTATGGGTATAAGCACACAGGTAGAGAGGATGTTAACCACATTGATGATGGCTGTGAAGGTCCCAAGTGGGCCTTTGAATTTGGACTTTGACCATAGACTTGACTTCGTTTGTTCTCTATAGGGCATTGTTTTTATGTTCCAGAAGGATTTGTGCTTGACTCTGTTACTGCTTCCTCTTCCTCCTCTTCTTTCTCCTCTTCCTTTTCCTCTTCCTCCTTCTCTTCCTCTTCCTCCACTTCCTCCTCTTCCTTCTCCTTCTCCTCAGTGACCTGGGCCCAGGCTCTGGCTCTCCTGAGCTTGCTTGGGCTTCTTAATGGCTTTTTTAGGCTCTGGCCTAGCTTTCCCTCCTCTGATCCACCCACCATCCAGCCACCCCACTGTGTCCCTGCTAAGCCCTCCAGGGAGTTCATGGACTAAGGCAGAGCTTCCTGACCTGGTAGTGGCACCAGGGACCTGATGTTGGTATAACTTTTCCTGAGGAGACAGGAAGAAACATCTCTTCACCCACATAAGATGCTAACAACAAGCCAAAAGAACAATTCCACTCACATTAAGCTTGGTGGGACAGTGAGTTTATTGGGCTCATTCTCAGAAGCAGGGGTGAGCTGTTATAGGACTGGGGGTGACCCTAAAATAGCTACATCACTATAAAGTTGTCCCCCCACTTACATGGGTGACAACTCATGAAAGCTGGAGTCCCCATTCAGTTGACATCTCCTATCTACTCTGGCACTTCCTGAGACCACGTGCTCATTGGGATTAGAGGTGGGACATGGGAGAAGGGTGACTTGCAGGAGAATGCCCACCTGGCCTACTCCTGGAAGAGTAGTGCCAAAGCCTATGGATGAGAAAAAGGCTGGGTTGGCCTGGCAGGCTGGTGTAGTGCTCCCAGCAGACTACAGAGGGTCTGGTATGGGGCTGTCTGCTGGAGGTACCATACCAACCTCCTCACCCCTAGTTACCTCCCTTCTCCCCCTAGAGCCCATTCTCTGCTCTGCTAATCTTCCTGAGTCTAGATGGCCTGTGCTCTGGAACCAGGCCAGAGAGGTTAGAGCCCAGGAAAGGGCCTTTCTCCATCCCCACTCCCTGAATCCACTTCCCCCCACCCCGGCTGTCAGCACAGTCAGTACCCTGGAAGGTTCCATTTAAAAACCAGGAGAAAATCAGATGTGGATTTTTGTCCCTAGAGGGCTGCCTTGCTGGATCACGGGCACTGGGGTGTGTGCTTGTTTCCAGGCATGAATCTTGTTGTGAATGTTTTGGGTCTTCAGTCAAGACCCCGGGCCCTGAGTCATCTCTGGTTTGTAGGTAAAAGCTCACCATCTGGAAAAGGTCTTTCTTGGGGACATTTTCTTGTGTGGTTAGGAACACAGCCTGGCCTATAAGGTTGATGGTCAGAGTTGAGGCTCTGGTACTGTGGCTAATGTACCGTGGGACCCAGGGAAATCAATCTTTTGCCTGCAGTTTCTCAGCTTTTGCCTTGGTAAAGTAGGAATCGGCTTCTTGGGAGCTCTGAGTTACCCCTGGAAGGTGGTGGCAAGAGAGGTTGGGCCTAGGCATTGTTTATCTGCCTAAAGCCATTTGCATTCTGGCCTGTGGTACACGGGGGCGTGGGCTGCCCACGTGTGGTTCTGGGCTCCACGCAGCTCTGCTGGCTGTGTTCCTGGATTCTTTTCACATTCAAGTGCCAGAGATTCATTTCCACCCTGAGACCCAGCAGAAAAGGCTGCAGTTCACGGGTTTTCTATAGAAAAGGCACATAGCAGTAAATGGTAGGCATTCTTGATTTGCCCTGGCTGGTTTTGTGATTAAGGCAAAAGGAGACTCCTGCCTATCTGTGTACCCAGAAACCAGAGGGGGCAGAACCCATCTTGAAAATGGAGTGTACATAGCTAGAGGCAAGCCCTCTCCTGGGGGTTGGTAACTGACCTATGAAGAGGACTGAACACAGGATGCTGGCAGCCAGAGGGACTTGTCCTCCTCAGAACAGCCAAGCTGCCTGCTGGCACCATAGCCTCCTGGGGAAGGAGAACACGGGACCAGATCGGCCATTCTAGGGAAGTGCCTCTTGCCCAAGAGGCCTGGCTTTCATGAAGTGCCCTGTTGGCCTGCAGAACACTATGGCATTTTATATTTTATTGGAACAGCAGAGCTCCGGGCAAAATCCTGCCCAACAGGTCATAGGTTACGCCTACCCTGTGTCTGAAGGGAAGAAGAAAAATAAAGCGATTGTCTTTATAATGGTTGAGCCATTAAAAGTGAACTCCCGTTCCCATAGAAACCTACTTTCACGTCCCTTGGTGTCTTTTGAAAAAAGAAAATACTGGTAGATTCTGTCTGTCATAGAAGGAAGTAGAAGCAGCCTTTGGGAAGTCTGAGGGTTTTTTTTCCTCTTTATTGGTGTGTTTGCTTTTCTGTGATTAATTTTCTCCTCACCGACTTTAGCCTAGACTTTAGCCATAGGTTACATCTGGCCTGCTGCTCATTTTATAAATAAAGTTTGGGTTTTTGTTTTTGTTTTGTATTTAGCTATACCTATTTATTTGGATATTATTCATGGCTGGGTAGGGAAGAAGGAACCCAGAAGGCCATGTATACCATTTGGTCAGGTGCAAAAAAAAAAAAAAAAAAAAAAAAAGAGTTAAGTTGGGGGATATAGAAATATAGAAACAGTAAAATTCAAGAGAGAGAGAGAAGGTATGTGTGGCCTGTGGGAGAGAGAGAAGGGGGGAGGGAATTTTTATGCTATATATCTCCAATTTAGGTGCTAGTCATGACCGTTGTTAGATAAATGTTTTTCCAAGTCATTGCTCCACCTCGGACGCGACCCACCAAGCTGCCCCAGGGACTCCCATCTGAGGAACAAGCTAGCCACACCTGCCTTCTCCTCGCTGCTGCACAGCAGATTTGGTCTAGAAGCAGTTCAGGGTGAGGCCTTGACGTCATGCTAACACCTGTGGCATATGCAGTCATCTTTCCTCCAAAGCAGGGCGGACACTCAGGGACCCAAGGAGGCCAATCAGCTGTGTGAGGTAGCTAGCCTTCCCGGGGAGACGAAAAGGGCAACCTCGAGTTCAGCATTGGCAGGAGTCGAAGACTTCCGGTCGTTCGGAACCATGGCAACTGGCGAACTTCCTGCAGGATGGTGGGGACTGTAGTTTTGAAAGCCAGACTCGGTGTGACAGGTGGGAGTCGCTAGTAGGGCCATGATATAGAGGGCCTCCTCTAAGCCTAACAACTGCCGTCTTCCTCAGAATGTTGCAGGAGACCCCAAGAAAGGCTTGTTGACTGTTGACATTCCCTCCTAGGAAGCAGGGAGGGTGGTCAGTGGACACTCACCTGAGGTTCCGGCTCCTCCATCCTGCAGCTTTGGGGTAACCCCCTCACATTGGACGTTTGTTGAGATTGTCCTTTGGTTTGTTCTTGGGACTTTATAAGGAGGGTAGCCTCTTTTATCCATCTCTCCAGGGAAGGAGTTTCCCTAACCAGATGAGTGTAGAGTGCTCGTGGGTAAAGCTGTCCATCCATTCTTACCCCAGGACTGACGACATGTCTGGCGTGCGTTCTGTTACCTGCTGTATAATGGGTTGACCCACCTGAAGCCAAGTCCAGAGCTGTGGTTGAAAGGCAGGGATCTAGACAGTGGACTCAGGAGCCCACGCACTCCTCCTTGTGATTGCCCTAGAGCCTGGTGCTTCTTGGAGATTATTGCCTGAAGTGCTTGAGGATGAGTAAAAGCTGAAAGAGGATTGGGGGGCATTCAGAAGCCCTGGTCAAAAGCCACTTCATCTCCTGCAGCGTACCGGGTGGAATGGGATAGAGCCCTGATGACGTCACACCCCACTCCTGCTGTTCCCTCCTGGGGGGGGAGTGGGGGGGTTCTCATGCAGCTGGAGCCTTTGCCACTTTATATTCTTCTCTTTTTAAGACTATTTTTAATCATCTCCTATGCCATGACACACTTAGAAGGCAGAGTTCTGAGCACCTGGTTGGGATCTGGGGCAGCAGGTGGAGAGGAGCTCAGAGATGATCTGGTTTGATGGGGAAGAACCTGAATGTAGATGACATCATCCCTGCTTCCTTCTTCACCTAGGGCAGGCCAGCCCTGGACCTGGAGCCAAACGTACTTGGGCCACACCTCCGTGCACCTCGTACGATCTGTAGTTTGGCTACCAGGCCAGATTCAGCCCTGCAACCTTATCCTCTGGACATCTCTATCGCACCAGCCACTCTCCTTCCCAGGGAAAAGCTTGTTCCTTGGATAAACTGGACGCCAGTGTTTCTCATGCTCACCCTTCCCAGAGGGAAGTGCTAGAATGTGTACAGAAGCTGTTGTAACTGCAGGCCGTGTCGGACAAAGTAAGCCTGACCCAGAAGGGCAAACATTGAACGTTCTCTGTCATTGTGCAATCTAGAATTAAAAATATATTTTACACACACTCACATTCACTCACACACATTCACACACACCACACACACACACATACACACACATACACACATACCAGACACACATACACATGCACACATCACACATACACTCACACTAATACACATTCACACATACCAGACACACATACACTCACACTAACACACATTCACACACACACACACTATACACACACTCTCATACACACTCCAGACACATTCATACACACATACACACATCAGACACACACTCACATACACACACCACACACACTCATACACTCAACATACACACACACACACCACACACACACTCATGTACACTCAACATACACACATACACACACCACACACACATATACACACACCATACACACATATACACACACCATACTTACACACACCACACATACTCAGACACACACACATACAGACACACACACACACACACACACACACACACCATGAAAGTAGGAGGGAGTTTATCCAGGAAAAGGAAGGTAACCAGCAGGATTTGGGGTATGAGGGCAAGAGAGGGAAATAGGTATGAATAGCATCAAAGTACTCAATAAACATATATAGAAATATGGTGAAACCCATCATTTTTATGCAATGAATGTACACTATTTTAAAAAGTCCCCAGTCTAGACATGTAAGTTGCAAGGGACTTCCACTCCCAGAAAATGACATCTGACCTTGTTTTGTGTGGGAGTCTAGCCGAATGGCCACACAAGTATTTCCAGGCTCACCTCCCTGCCTCCATGCCTCCTCCCCTACATTTAGAGCAGAGGTCAGCTTGTTTTACTGCCGTCTCCATGGAGAGTTTATGGTGCTGTTCATGACCATTGCTAAGCACACTTTGCTTTTGTCTCTGTGGTATTTGCTAAAGCCGGGATGTACATGGAGATGATGAGATACCAGAAAAACATGTCTTAGGACGGCTCTTTGGTTGTCAGGCTGACTTAGGGACTGTCTAGCCAGAGTTAGAAAAGATGGCTTGAGGCTCTGTGGTAATCTGTTTGATGTTCCGTGCAGGTTGTGTGTGGGGTGTCGTCCTAATCAGCTTTGTCAACTTGACAAGATCACATAGCCTAGAGTCATCTGAGAGGAAAGCTTCCTTGGAGGAAATGCCTGGGTCAGATTGGCCTGTGGGCAAGTCTGAGGAGAATTATCTTGACTGATAATTGATGTGGGCCCTCCCGTCCACTGTGGGCAGCACCGTCCCTAGGCAGGTGGTCCTGGGCTATGTAAGAAAGGTAAGCATGAACTGGGGTGAGTCAGCAAGTGGCATTCCTCCATGGGATATTAGGATATACAGGTTATTATCTGTACCTGAGAGGTATAGATGCCACCACTGAAGAACCAAGCAAGACCGGAGTGTTGGCTTCTGAGCTTTTTGAGTGCTGGAATCAGAAATCAGAGTGACATCTGCACAGATGGGGCTAGGGTGGAGGCTCTAAGAGGAGGCTGGGCTGAGGCTGGGGAGGAAGTATGGAGACTTGGCCATGTATCAAGGACCAGCTGATCAAATAGCAAATGATACTTGGCAAGAAGTCAGCAACCTTGGGCTGGCTTGTCACCTGCCTCTTGGGATTGGACAAAGCTCATTGTCGCTTATACACTGGTAACTCCAACTAACAAGACAGAAGGCCAAGCTCTCAGCCCATAGTTCCTGACTGTTAATCACGGGGCAGCTGAGAAGTGCCAGGACAGGGCTCCCAGTTTAAGAAGTTGAAGAATGTGATGCTTATAGACTGACTGATGGTTGAAGTGACTAGAGGTGGCCATGGGAACTGTCCTTTACTTTGTATCCTGGACTGTGTGATGGTAATAACAGATTATAAAGCGTTCAGTGTCTCCTATTTAGGTCATTTCATTCTGATGTCACCCTCTGAGGTTGGTGTTATGGCCCCACTGTACAGACATATACACTGAGGCCAGTGCGGGAAGGAACACTTGTCTAATCTGAACTTGCTCCAAAACAAACCCACGCACACTTAACAAATCCAAGCTGAGGGCCTTGGGCACAGACAGCCCACAGTCACCTGGTGATGGCCTCAGAGGGGATCTCAGGAGCACACATACCATGAGATATCTCACACTGCTAGGAAATGAAGAGGAGCAGAGGGAGTCAGCATGGGTCACAGGTGAGACGGCCAGGATCTGTCTTGGCGGTGGTAGCTTCCAGATGTTTTCTGGAAGCTGTGCCAGGCTCGGCACTAGAGTGCTGTGTTCACACGTGAGCTGGGCACTAGAGTGCTGTGCTCACACCTGAGCTGGGCATTATAGTGCTGTGTTCACACCCGAGGATATGAACTACGAGTTGAAGGGAGACTCTAGACCCTGGGCTTTGACAAACCCGTGTGTGAGCCTATTGATGCTGGGTAAAAGGGGACACTCATCCCCAGGTCTCCTGCCTGCTAATTAGAACATCGTGAGGCCTCATGACTTCACCCCTTTTCCTTCCCTCTCGTCCCCTCCCCATTGCCCTTTCCTTGGACAATTCCTTTTGACACTGTTTTTTAAGCTGAGTTGGATATTTCCCTTTGTCACCGAATCAGATGCTTGCACACCTTAATCTTGACTCCTTTAGTCTTATGCTCCGACTCCTATGAAACGTAAGCATGCACGACTCTCTTCCTGCTCTTTGGCCCTCAACCCCTACTTCCTGATCTAGTTCCAACACACTTTGGGGGATCTCAGTGTTCTAGTAGGTCTGTGCTGCTCAAAGCTTAGTCTGTTGGGAGGCTTGACCTCCTTTGCCTCTTGTTCTGCCTTTTGCGTTCTTGAGAGTTCAGATATTGCTGTTGATCTTGTTGCTAACTTAAGGGTTTAGGTATTTAATCCCAAACTCTTTCTGCATTGGATGGCTGTTTGGGGTGGTTGGGACACCAGGTGAATTCTGTCTCTTGGTCTCCGCTTCTTGGGTAAAAGCAGGTGCTCAGTCTGCTGGAGTCTGGGCTTCTTGCCCTCCATGCCTGGGATCTGGCTGTCGTCTGGGCTGTCGGTTATACCTCACCATGAGTTCCTTCCCCTTCCACTGCTTTCTGCCTTCTTATGGTGCCAACTTGTGGGTGCGGGCACACATTCTTGCTGAGAGCGGGTATCAGGGTGGTGTGTTGTCTGAGAACTTGAACCGGGAAAATGGGTCTCCCCTTGTCTAATTCTTGATTGCTGCATTAGTTGAATGTCATGTTCTGGACTGGCAGTCCCTTCCTCCAGGGTACTGAAGGGCTCTGAAGACTGCAGTCAGGATCTGTGAAGCCATGCCCGATCTACTGTAGGCAAGCTGTTCTTTCTCTCTCTCTCTCTCTCTCTCTCTCTCTCTCTCTCTCTCTCAGCTTTCTGTGTCTTCTCTGCCCCCTGAGTCTTCAAGGGCTCCCTGATTCTGGCTTCTTTCTGTCTCTTTCATCAAATAGTTTCTGAATCCTTCCCGTCTGAGACTGTCTTTCAGTTCTGGAACATTTTCTCTGACTCCACCATTACGATTTCTGTTCTTGGGTTTTCTCTGACCTTCCAGAACTCTATTTAGATAGTGGCTCAGGGAGACTTTCATCGTTAATTTTCTTATCTTTTCTATTTTCCATCCCTGTGTTCTGAGAGATTTCATCCACTTCTAATTCTGTATTTTATCTATTGCATTTATAATTTGCAGGAGCCATTGCAGAGCGGAAACCTACTCTCCCACACTGCCCAGGATGGTGGGGGGCCTCAAGAGGCAGCCCACTCAGGGGCTGGAACCCAGCACTGGTGGTTTGGGGAAAGTTCTTTGGAAGCCACCTTTGTTCTCCAGACACCTTGTGTGGCATGGGAAGCATTGCACTGGACGTGTGTGCCAGTGCGTACCTGCCTCAAGAGTCACTGTGATTGCGGAGTCCAGGAGGCAGAGGGCCTGCAGGCAGGCATGTTCCACCTGCAGCCCAAGGCCCAGTTAACCCAGAGTCTACCTAAGAAGCCGGCCCAACACAGAGTTGTAAATGTACCGGAGTCATTTTGAGATTCATTTTGCTAACTTGATGGCACGGTTCTTGAATATGAACTTTGTAGATACCAATGTTGTATTGTAATATTGACAGGCAGCCGCCGAGGCTGGTGGGGAACTCGGCAAGTGTGTGTTCTGGAGACTTAACTTCTGACAATGCTACAAGGTTGGTCCTTTAGGGTTAGCGTTAGGCATTCCATTTCCTTTTGGTGGTTTCATAGGCTGCTGCTACATACTGATTTCCAGCATTGGGAATTGGCAGCATTGCTGCGAGCCTGTTGGCCACTTCTAAAGGCTTTCCTCAGTTATACTCTATCTCACTTGGTGGCTGGTGTCCCAAAGCCCAAGTCAGGACAGAAACTGAGTACTTATCCATCAGGCTCCTCCCTCCCCAAGGCTCACCCACCAGTGGGCTGTAAGCCCCGCACAGCTTGGCAGTCAGTGTTTTTTGATTGGACAACAGTGTAGGCTAGTTGCTGTGCTAACCAGGAGCCTGAGCACCGTGGGTTTGAAGGCTTGGTGTCAGCAGAACCTTTGTTTAAGTTTTGGGTCATTGGATGCTGGCTCCTTGACCATTTTTATAAATCTGTCCTAGCCTGAAGCCATAAGCTTTCCGGCGCCAAGCTTTTAAACAATCTTTGCTTCTGGTGAGATGACAGTTAATTGTCTGGCCTTCACCAGACCTCAGCCGCCAGGTTGACCTTAACTTGTTCCTTAGATACTTGCGGGGGTTCAGGCCAGCTGCAAGGAGGACTGTGGAAGTGGCCTTTGGCGGTTCCAGGAAAGAACAAATCAATGTGTGGTCCTTCAACACAGCTCGAGTGAGGCCTTTGATTTTGCAACCTCGGCTGCTTAAACACAGTTTATCAGTCGGGGTGGGAGTGAGAGGTGGGGGTGGGAATCAAAACAAACCCGGCAACAAGAAACAAGTAAGGAACGGGCAGCCTGTGCTTGCGGAGGCTTGAAGACAAGAGCCTGGGGTTAGAGTTTGCTTCCCGTGTTGGCTGCCCCTAGTGTGCTGGTCTCTTCTATCTGTGATGTGTGATATTAGCAACTCGAGTGTCCCCCTTGGGGATGTTAGGGGATGCAGTGAGGTCACTAGGCCTTTTGAGTCAAGTTCTTTTTTTTTTCTTTACAGTTTATTTAAAATAAATTGTGTGCAGTGGTAGTAGCTGGGGCGATAGCTTAGTTAGGAGAGTACTTGCCAAGGATCTGAGTTCAGTCGCCAGAAACCATGGTTAAAAACCAACCAAACAAAAGCAAGCAAGCAAACAAACAAACCCAAATAGCCAAGTGTGATCCAGCATGCCTGTAATCCCAGCGCCACGCTGAAGAGGCAGAGGCTGCATCTATAGGGCTTATTGGATCTATAGGGCTCATTGGATCTATAGGGCTCATTGGATCTATAGGCCAGCCTGCTGAGCCTACTTGGTGGGTTTCAGGTTAGTGAGAGACCCTGTGTGTCTACTTGTTTTAGCCATTTGAAGAAGAGCTGAGATTGTCTTTGGTCTCCACATTCACATGTACATACGCACCTGCACCCATACAAACATGCACACACATATGCATGTAAAAAACAACGGGGGTGGGGGGCATTTCGTCTTTCTTGTCGGTGTGGTGGTCAGTATTTTCACAGGGGCTCAGCTGGATGAGCCGAGGGGCTTACGCACCCAGGCAGTGTTTGGGGTTTGTGCCTTAGGCCACTTGATGACTTGGCACCGAGTAATTGAAGCCTGAGGAGATCCTCGGGCTGAAACATGGGGAAGGTGCCCTGTGACAGGACCCTGTGTCAGGTGGGCATGGGCAGAGGTGGCTTCCAGAGGAGTGAGGGGCTGTGAGACAGTAAGATGCAGGTATAAGTGTGCTCCAGAGATAAGTAAGAGGTGACCCGTCCAGCCCAGGACAGAGGGAACCTGAGGGTGTGATTGTGAATAAGGCTGTAGACTTTGGCTCCTACAGTCATTTGCCTGGCTGGAGGCCAGCTTCCCTCCATGCGCAGGTGCTGTCTGGGGTGTTACGGACTTCCAGAACAGGGAGGGTTTCCGGGAGTGACACGCAGGAGGTTTAGTGCCCTTAAGTGAGTCTATGGAATAGCAGTCATGTCGCCATCAGAATCCCCTCGAGTGTCCATCCCAGTGGAGAGGGGACCATGCGCTGGAGAGCTCCAATGAAGGAGCTGCGTCTTCTTGCCCCTTATTCAAAAGGCTCTTTGATGTGAAGGTCCAGCTTTGAGGTCCCTGGTAAGTCAACAGATGATGTCACAGATACCATGAATCGGGTCCATTATAGCTCAGGGCTCTCCAATTATGGGAAGGATCCAAGAGAGGAGCACGATGCTGCCACTGCTCCATTGGATGACACCATGGGACATTACATAATGTGTCAGGTGCACATGATGCGAGTTTTTATCTGCTTTTCAAAACACAGACTGTTTTCAAGTCAACCCGGCCAAAGTCCTCCTGCTCTTGAAATGACTTTATTATAACACACGTGTTCATTGATGTCTGCCTTGTGGCAGCTCGCTCAGGGCCATAGAGAAAGGTAGGGAAGGACTTGGCTCTCTTGATATATAAAACAGCAGTGGCAACTATAGACTTGACTGTAGGGTCCCTAATTAAGAGCCCTGTGTCTGCTGTTCTTAGGTTGAAATGGGATGTTGCTGGAAAGAAGGGGGTCCACTTGTCTGTGGCTAAAGCTGGTGGCAGTGAGCCTTGTGGACCAGTCACTAAGGCTGCCTTGAGAGTGCAGAGTCCTATGTCTTACCATGCCCCAGAAGCTGAGGCAGAGGCAATGGAGTTCCACTCATGGGAGCAACGGCCCAGGCTTTTGGCCATTATCTGTGCACTCAAAAATGGAGATCCATTTCCTTCCACATAGGCTTTGCTAGGAAGAGGCTCTCCTAGACATGAACACATGGAACACAGGTTAACTCAGATGTGGACATACAGAATTGGGGTGACTTAGTGCTTTGGGGTGCAAAGAGCACTGCGGCCATGTTTGCCTGATGCCATGTCTTCTCCTAATACCCATGTCCCCAGTGAATTCTAAGCAGATCTGTCCCCCAGACAGGAAAGCACATCTCTCAGGCATCTGGGTTGGGGACGGCTAACGTGATGGAGAGAGCAAAGGGAGGCTGGCGGAACATTTGCCACCACATTGCTGCTGCTGCTGCTGCTGCTGCTGAGCATACATCATTTTATATTGGGAACACTGGGGCGTTTTTTATACTTAATTCTCCATTAACTCATGGAGAGTGGATGTGCCACGAAGTCTGTTCAAGGTTCAAGGTTCAGGGTCTCGTGGCTTTCATAGCAGGGTCAGATCTGACTGCAGATGCATCTCAGAAACCTGTGCTCTCTCTGTGGAGCCACAGCAGCCCCCCACAGACACTGGGGTTGGTTCCGTGGGTAGCAAGCTGGTGGCACAGGTCTGAAGCTCCTGTTGGGACCTCAGTTACTCTTCCAGTATATGGTGATGAGTCAGAGCTGCACTGCCCATAGAGGGGGCGCCATCACGGTGTGTCTTCAGACCCAGCAGGGCTAGGCTGAGCAGAACCACGATGCCATGGAGTTCCTGACAGGGATGCATTCAGGGTTTCAGATCCCTCACATGAAATGGAATAGTGTGGCATCAAATCTCTGCTTACCTTCTGTCACCTTAACTCTGGAGTGCCTAGTCTGCCTGCCTGTGTTCTTTGCTCTGCTCACTGCCGTGACAAAAATGCCCCACAAAATGAACACAAGGAAGGAAGGGTTTGCTTTGCACATGGTTTGAGGGTACAGTTCATCACGGCAGGGAAGCAATGGTGGTGGGAATGTGAGGCAGCTGATCACATGACATCACAGCCAGGAAGCAGAGACCGATAGCCACTTTCTTCCTTTCAATCAGCCCAAGACTAAAGCCCATGGAGTGGCATTGCCCACGTTCAGGGTAGGTCCTCCACCTTAACCCAGGCCAGACACCGCTCACAGACATGCCAGGGGCTCCTCTCCTGGATCCCACATCCTGTCAAGCTGACACTATTAGCCATCACACTAGTTCCTGGGAATGGCTGATAGATGATGCTGTTTAGGAAGGGACATCTGGAGAGCTGCCCATGTTTGATACAGATGTGGTTTCCTGTCCTGGCATCTCTAGTGTGGAGAGCCAGCTGTGACTGCAGAAATCACTTCAGTTCTTACACTCCCAGGCCATGGTGCTCCTGTCTCTTCCTCCTCACTGAAGTGTGGTACCCGAAGGCCCCCCTGAATTACTCTCCTGATTTTCCCTGGGGCTGTCCAGCCTGACCTCTAATGCCACCAGAGGAGAGACACTTTCCTGCTCTGGTATCAACTGTCACCCTTGATGGAGTTTGGACACATCTATAAAGTTGGAGGATGCTTCCCTTCCTCCAGATTGACCTGTGAAAAGATACGCATAAGGTGTCCACACTTGGCTATAGCTCACCATAGCTTCACACTGCTCAGTGCTCTCTGGCTGACATTTGTCACCCTCATGACACAAAGCTTATCTCTGTGTGTATGGTGCATATGTATGTACATATTTAGATGTATATGTGTGTATATGTATATGTGTGTATATGTATAGTATGTGTATATCTGTGTGTGCATATGTGTATATGTGTGTATGTGATGTATATGTATAGGTGTATGTTTATGTATATGTGTATATTATGTGTGTATGTGTATGTGCCTATATGTGTATATATTTGTATGTGTATGTGGTATGTGTGTGTGTGTATGTGTGAATATATGTGTGTATGTGCTTGTATGTGTGTATTTGTGCATGCATGTGTATGTAGTATGTGTATGTATGTGTGGTGTGTGTGTATGTGTGAATATATGCGTATGTGCTTGTATGTGTGTATTTGTGCATGTGTATGTAGTATGTGTGTGTATGCACATGTGTGTATGTGTGTGCGTGTGCATGTGTGTATGTGTGTGCATGTGCATGTATGTTGGAGGTTGATGCTGGTGTCCTCCTCAGTTACTCTTCTCTCTTATTTCTTGAGGCAGAGTCTAACTGGGTACACCAACTATCCAGAAGGCTCCAGAGATCCTCCTGTCTCTGTCTCCTAGCACTCAGATTACAGTATAGACGTCTACACATTGCTCTTTACATGGGTTCTAGGGTTTAGGTGCTCATCCCCTCTGCAGGAGCACTTCACTGACTGAGCCATCTCCCTAGCCCCAGCATGTATGTTTGGCATCCTTCCCAAAGCCATGCAATTTCTTTAGCCAAAGCTACAGGAGATAATGTGCTGTTGAGTCAAATGAGCCACACCCCTCCATCAGTGGTCCAGCTGGCAAACTCAGGGAGATGCTGTCAGCCGACCTGATCTGGAGGCAAGGTTTGTGTGTGTCTGTGTGTAAGTCTGGATTTGACTACGCAGCTGCCACAAGGAAATCTTTGTGTTTATGCAAACGGGTTGGGAATGCTAGACTTTTACCTTGGTGGCCATAGATACCCTCCACCTGTCTGTGGGTCTTCGAGTGGACTCAGGGCTTGAACACAAGGTTAAAGAGTTAAAAGGTTGCATGACGAGACCTTCCTCTCTGGATGTGCTGGAGTGCTGAGCCAGCTTTGGCCAGTACTTGGTGGGTAGGGGGTGCAGCCTGCAGTGGAGTTACTATATACTATATAGTGTTCATCTGTACATCTATATACAACCACTCTTGTTTTTTACATGGCTATCAGGCCACGTGGCCTCTTTGCTGGGCCACCAGCCTTGCCTTCTTCTGTTCCTCTTCCATCACAGGCCTGGCTATCATTACCCCTCACAGGTGCCCGTTGCCTCACAGTCTAAGATTGGCATATGCCTTGCCCAGTGTCTTCCTTCCTGTACATGTTGGGCTTTCTCTCCTGGCCTCTGGTGAGAGAGAAAGGTCTCTGCTCTTGACAGTAACCTTGTCACTTCCCTGGCTACTCTCTGTTCTTAGCTGCCTGTTTGGGACTGGCTGGTCTGAGCTGGCCCAGGGTTGGCCCAGGAGCACCCGTGGAGTGGGCACACCAGGTCCTGTGAGCAGTGGGCTGCGGCTTCCTTGTACCTTTCCTGGGGACACAGAAGCCTTTTCCTAGATAGAGCTGCCCCGGGTGATACTCGTCCTAAAGAGCAGCTTGTCATGAGTAGTATTTTCTCAGGGTAGGTTCTGAGAAAAGTGGTGGCCCAGGCTCTTGGTCAACATTTGGAATAAATGTTAATTCAATTTTATTGATTTTATGTTAGTGGCAGGGGCCTGGGGCGATATGCACATCTCATGAGCCCCCCCCCCCCAGGGGGAGGTCAGAGGTCAACTTGCAGAAATCCCTTCTCCCTCTTCAGTGTGTGTGTGTGTGTGTGTGTGTGTGTGTTCGTGTGTGTGTGGTAGGATCTCACACAGGGTGCCAAGCATGGTGACAAGTACCTGCACTTGCTAAGTCTTCTAGCCCAGCCCTGAAATGGATTTTAAAATTGGGGTTTCCGTTCACCACCTTTGGGGGATAGGTTTCTGGCCTAGAATACTTTTTATTCTGCTTTCAGGCAATTAAAAACAACAACAAACAAACAAACAAAAAACCCTGACCTCTTAGCCCACTGAACCTGAGAGGATGTGAAAACCTGGAATTCAAATCCAAAGGAGCAGTCGCCGTAGCACGGGCTTCTTAGCCCCTCCTCCATTGGCTTGGGTCAGCGGGCGAGCATTTTCTGACTACCTAAGATGTGAAGGGGCCCCAGGAGAAAGTAGCCACTGTGCTGAGCTCCTGTACAAGAGGCATTGCAGGGTAGCTGCCTAGAGAAACGAGGAAAGGGGGTGGGATGGGGTGGCTCTAGGACTCGGCGATCCCGAGTCCCAGCAGGAAGGGGTGTGGTGAGTCGGAAGGACTTGAGATCTGGGCTCAGGTCCTGGCTCCTCCCCTTGGAGCTCCGGTCCTGGCTCCTCCCCTTGGAGCTCCGGTCCTGGCTCCTCCCCTCTTGGTAGCCAGGTGCTTCCCTGCCCTCTTTGCTAGTCAACAAAGAGTGCCCTGTAACAAGCTAGTGTTCTCCCCGTTCCCTGTGGGGCTTCCCTCCCCTGTGGGGATCTTTGAGTTCGCAGGGAGGAACCCTGTCTGTGTTCGCTTCAGCGGAGTCCTCAGACTTTAGGCCAGTGCTTACCTCTGGGGAGGTTTGGGCTTTGGTGCTATTTTTTCCCTGGGAGGTGGGGGTGGGGTAGAGGCCCCAGTACCATTTAATACCTTGCCAGGCACAGATCAACCCCCAGGTTGGGAATGATCGCCCAGTAGTGAAGGAGGAACCCTTCCCTCACCCTCACCAGAGACTCTGGCTGGAGATCTGGGTGGGGCTGAGACAAGCATATCTAGCAGGGTCCTCCAGGCGAGCTGTCTGTCCCTGCACTATGCTCTCCTAAGATCATGACAGGGAAGGGGGTTGTTTCTGCAGCCAGAGTCATGGCCACCACTGTTCCTGGAGTACTGGGTAGGGTAGGTCCAATGGGAAGGGTCCTGTGACCATGTTATGACCAATCAGGAGTGGGTGCTTTATCCCCACCCCCATCTGGATAACTGAAAGCAAGGAATATTGTTCCTGCTAAACATATGGAAGCACCGCTCCCTCGCCTCACCAGCCTTCCCCACATCCCACAGAGCTGAGCTGTCATTCTCTTGGGCCTGCCACAATTGCTGCATGGTCGTGGTCGACTCCAGTCACCAGTGACTAGATGTGCGCAGCAGGTCTCCCCCCCCCCCCCCCCCCCCCCCCCC